>JAAIIK010000095.1:573838-592458 GCA_014706435.1 Silurus glanis
TCTATCTATCTATCTATCTATCTATCTATCTATCTATCTATCTATCTTAAGAGAGGACTCTCCATTCAAACGTATTTAAATGTTTACAGTTGTTAATATGATGACACTTGTTCCTTACAGTTTAAAGATGAACCACAGATGGATGAAAAAGTCAGGTGTCCCAATACCTTAGTCTATAATGAATTTACACCAGCGGTTTATGCTCTTAAATCTCTTATGTTAAATTGAAACAAAGACTACGCTCTGTCCTATCACAATAATGATGCTGTGACCAAACCATGAGCAGGCAATAAAGAAGTTTCACCACAGCAATAAAATAAAGTTGCAATGATGTGAATGTAATCAAAAGCAGTAGAATCTTGACGTCGTGTCTGTTTCAATTACACTAATTGTGTTCCGTCTCTGACTTTTATTTAGAACTCAGATTAAACTTCTTAATTTCTTGCTTCTTAGATGAGATTCAATTTGCTGCCTCACAGGGGGAAAACAAGTCATCAAAAAAGGCACTTTTCATAAAATATGCAGTTGATTAAAATTGAAATTGGAGAGGAGAAGGTGTCTAGACAAAATGCAAGTTTATAACCAGCATTTATAAGTTCATAAAATACAACCATGGGCAAATCATGGCCAAATTTGTATATACTTTAAATCGATTATGATATATGAAACTCAATGGAGGAAATCAGCAATGGCAATTGAGCAAATACAATAATTATTATAATAATAATATTACAAATAATAATATTAATAATAATAATAATAATAATAATAATAATAATAAACATTAATAATAATAAAAAGCATGCACCTTTTTTCTTTTTTTAATTAACCAAGTATATAATTTTTTACATGCTGGATGGCAAGTAATCTTAAAGTTGACATAATATTACCTCATTCTCAGGGATGGGATGCAGGATTTAGTCGCATTACTTCAATCTCCCCAGACATTTAATTCATCAAAATGAGCTACAAATGATTTATTTTGTTGTTGTTTTTTTTCCCCTGCTGTTTGATTGTTAGATATTGCAAATGTGGTTTCTATTAAAGCCGCAGTGGGCACTCTGAAAAGCAGCAACTCACTGATGGATGACTGACCCGATATTTGGCAAACAGACTTCAAAGACAAACCAAGTCAGAGTTCATCCAAAATGCAACATTTTCGTCATCGAATCCTTTTAAGATCCTCGTGCAGGACTTGAAAGGTGCTAATAGACTTTGAGTTTCTCCATTTACTCCCTCCGGTGAGACAGAGATCACATCACCTAAAAATAGCGCCACTATACATCGTTCATTCCTGTGATGTGAACTGAATGGCATAATGGCTCTGCATTAACTTTCCAACTGGAGGACATATTCAGTGCTTGAGAAGTCCATTAAACTTCTCTTATTTGCTGCACTTTGACGTTCTGTGCAGAGTACAGAGAACAATTGAGGCCATAATGCCCTCTTTTTTTCATACACACATACTGTATAGTATATATAGTGTATATATATATATATATATATATATATATATATCTATATATATAAGAATCAAATTTAGGCTCTCGGGTGTGACATGACCTTGGGCTTTATTAGAAGCAAAAAAGAATTTGAAAGTTTCATTTTTATTTTTATTATTATTTTTTTTTATCTGTACCTCTAGAATTCCCACAGATGAGTAGGCTGCAAAGACGAAGGACTCGTTAATGGATATTTGGGTCTGTGTGTCGCAGCTCGCTCCACTGGGCAGGAAACAGCGCTTATTTGCCAGTTCAGTGATGGTATTCGGTGAGGATCCAGGGGAGCTTACGAGGACCGTGTAATTGATCAGCTGGACGTTCTTCAATCCCAACTCCTCCCATCTTCGGGCAAGATACTTCACCCTGGCTTCCTCGCTGAGTCTGGATAGGGAATCAAAATTCCTGTGGGGAGAAACAAAAAAAGAGGATGTTATTGATACATCTGTCCATCATGTCTCCCAAAAGCACTTAAGAAAACACTGATGAATATGCACAAGGCTCATCATCATTATCGGAATCAGTACATCATTGGCTTTTTGCTTAACACTCGCATTCATTAAAAGTATTTACACACTCTACTGGTGTACAGATTACACCCATGAGCCACTACAAGAAGCTAGGGACTGAAGACAGACCTCCATAATTTAGATCTTGTACAAGCTTCAGTTAACGTAACTGATGAGTATTGCTGTCCCTGGATGCATTTGTCGTCACACTTAGTGGAAGTACTTTATTAAAAATGGTATCAGGGAGAGAGAGAGAGAGAGAGAGAGAGCATTATCAAAAAGAAGTGTAACATAAAGCAGGGAAATAAAGCTGTGCTTGTGCGACTTCATGTATTATGCAGATATGATGACAAATTGCACTATAGCATTGTATTTTCCAACTTATCTTGTGAAAGTTTCAAGTCTATGATTATAAAGTCACACTCTGTTATTTTAGGACAGCTAGGTGGCAGCTTCACCCACTAATTTGCTTGAAAAAGAAATCAGCAATTGCTAAAACAGCACAGCAGCTGTGCTGTTAAAATAAATTTAAATAATATTTTATAAAAAAAATTAATAGAATAAATTTAATTAATGCAATACACTTTTTATTATATTGATTAACTTGAGTAATCAATTAAATTGGCACAAATGTAACTAATTAAATTAAATTAATGGTAAAATTAAAGTAAATATTTTATCAATAAAACATTTTAATCACATTACTGTAGTGAGTTAACTCGTAATTAAGCGCAACTTAATTGCACATTTTTATCTGTTCTAAATGTACCTTAAATTAATACTTTTTAAGTTTTTAATACAATCAACATGGCATATGACAGATATGGATGCTTTATGCAAATGTATGTTCATTATTAGTGAACCCATACTCAATAGAGAGCATGAAGACAAATATCCTTGTAAAGGTCTTAAAGTGATTATTGTGTTTTAAATTACGTAAATCAACAGGACCAAACGGAACATTTCCAGACTATGTTGAGACTCAAAACGATTGTTTATTGATTAAAAATTATTTTTCAGTAATTATAATTTTTTTGTATCTGATTAAAGAAAGGACATCGTGAAGAAATGTTCTGCATTGAAAGTTTTAATTTCACCTCTATGTTTATATACAGTTTTTATAAAAATGGTCAAACAGAAATGTCCACTGCATTAATCGCATGTTAATAAAATGAGTGTTGTTAAAATTAATTTACATTTTATATATATTTTTTATGTATATTTATAGAACAACAGAGTTGTTATATTAACATATATAAATATTAACATCTCTACTAATTATAAGTATTACTAACATAATACTAGTATACTAGTTTTTTTTTTTTTAAACATTTTATCAGCAATTTATTATTTTTTTTTAAGTTTTAAATTTGGTAAAATTTGTAATCTATTCCAAGACAAATATTTTATATAAAGCACTCACTCACTTTTTTGCATGTATAGTTATTCTTGTGATATATAACCATGATATATCTTAAGTATGAAGCATAAAAAATCGCTCAGAATTAACAGATAAATTACAGAAAAAACAAATACAAATAGAGTTGTCTGTTTACCTTCTGGTATTTGTTAATAAAATTGAATAAATGATAAAAAATAAATAATAATACAAATCCCTTCATGTCCAGGCCACACCCACTTACATTTTCAATCTGAAAAGACAGATTATCAGGGGGTCTAATTATTTATTTATTTATTTATTTATTTATTTATTTATTTATTTATTTATTTATTTATTCATTCAAATATACATTTAATTTTTACAATCTACTAAGCGCTGAAGCATCTTGGTTTTTATTACACCAAATGTGTTCAGCAGGGAGTCTTCCTATTTACCTTTCTTTTTATTTCTTTATCATCAAAGACTCGCAAGGGCATTGTGCTGTCATGGCACTAAGACAATAAAACACAAAGATGAATGAAATCCAACAACCTCCAAAACCCCCCAATCAAACAGATTGCTAACACTTTCACTCTGCCAACATGATACAGCCCTCAACAGTGCAATTCAATTCAATTCAGTCTTATTCATGTGTGCTTTTATTATTTGCCATCACCGAACAGCTATACACCTGGGCCTTTTCTATCAAAAGAGCAACACAGCGTAGTTGTAATTGAACACACATTCCAAGTGTGACATTCTGCCAAATTATATGCTTCACGGTGCTGATATACAGTGTGTCTTAACAATAAATGTGTAGATCAGTTTCAAAAAGATATGTTTGAAAAACAAACCTAATTCTAAAAGTAGTAGTAGTAAAGTAGGAGTATAGTTTTCTTAATAAGGAGTATGCTTTTTATGAGATGCATGAATTATTTTCCTGCTTACAAAATGAAGTGTAATTAATAACACTGATGAAGCACCTTCACTGCAGACCTTTTACAAACTGTTAACACGTTATACATAAAAAATGTGTTTTTAATTTCTTCAAAAATGCTGGGTTTGCAAACTGAATAAAAAGCAAATATAACAGTAAAAAATGTGGCAAATTAATGCTCAGTGAAACATACAAGGCATTTTCCCAAAAAAAAAAAAAAAAAAAAAAAGGCTGGGGCAACTGCTTTCTGGGGCCTTTACTACCTGTCCACGTGTCAGGCTCAGAATCCACATAAATAGATACTAGCTGTTCCCGGGAGCAGGGTAAGATCCAGAATGTCTCGAGAGACACAGAAAGCATCCACAGTACCGACAAAGTCCATAGAATCAGTAATGTCCTTTAGAAAGGTAAAGTCCAACGAATCCTTAAAATTCGTAGAAAGGTAAAGTCTAACGGAAGGTTAGAAGGTTAGGAATAAAGCGGCAGGCCTTGGAGAACGCAAGGGACGTGGGCAAAGGGACCATTTTGCCCACGTGCAAGTGTCGTGGGGTTTTTGACATGGCACAGACGGGGCAACCCTGAACATAATGAGCAACCTCCCTGCCCATTCCTGGCCACCAATACCGAACTTAAATCAGGAGGAGAGTTGTTCTTCGACCTGGATGGCCCGACCCAGGAACTACATGCACCACCTTTAACAGTGCTGGCCGACAGGTTTTGCGGACGAAGGTTCGACCCTCCGGGCACCCTGGGGGAACTGGCTCCTGTCGTGCGACCGTGTGGATCCCCTCCTCTAGGTCCCAGGTGATTGGGCATATGAACACTTTGGGAGGAATAATCGGTTCCGGATCGGGGGGCTCATCCAGGCCATAGACGTGGGAGAGAACGTACCCCTTCCCATTGGTATAATGGTGATGGTATAATGGAACCGGGTGAAGAACAGGGCCCATCGTGCCTGCCTGGGGTTTAACCTTTTCGCTTCACGGAGGTATTGGGGATTTTTGTGGTCGGTGATAACCGTAAATGGTTGCGTCGCTCCCTCGAGCCAGTGTCGCCATTATTTTAGCGCTAGTTTGATAGCAAGGAGTTCCTGGTTCCCGATGTCATAGTTCTGTTTGGCCAGGGACAACTTCTTAGAGAAGAAGGCACAGAGACAGAACCGAGCTGGATTCCCTGACTGCTGGGATAGAGCGGCCCCTGCCACCACAAACTGGAGTTTTGGATCCAGGTGGCATAGAAGGGAAGCGACGCGAAACCTTTTATTTGCAATTCCTTAAATGCTTCCTCGGCCTCCGGGGTCCAGGAGAGTGTTCTTGCCTTCCCTCTGAGTAGGGAAGTTAGCGGAGATGTTACTAGGCTGAACCCCTGGATGAACCGGCCATAAAAGTTTGCAAACCCCAGGAATCTTTTTAGCTCCTTTACAGAGGTGGGGAGCGGACAATCCCGTACCGCCTTCACCTTTTTTTCATCCATCTGGACCCCCGCCGCATTGATGACAGCAATGAAACTCGCACTTGGGGAGATTGAGCTAGAGGTGGTGTTTGCGCAACATCTCTATGACCTGAATCACCTGATCACCGGTCACGGTGTCGTTGTGGTGTCCGGGAGAAGATGAAGATGGCATCTATATATAATATCACAAACTTGTGAAGAAAGGGTCGAAACACCTCGTTCATGAAGTTCTGGTATACGGCCGGGGATATTGACAGGCCATACAGCATGACACAGTATTCGTAGTGACCAGCGGGGGTGATGAAGGTGGTCTTCCATTCGTCCCCTTTGCGAATGCGCACGAGGTTGTATGCACTCCGTAAGTCCAGCTTGGTGAAAACGCGTGCTTCTTGCAGATCTTCCAGAGCGGCCGGGACTAGTGGGAGCAGATACGGGAGTGGTGAGATCTGGGCATTTAGGTTCCGGTAATCAATGCATGGCTGAAGGACTCCGTCCTTCTTCTCCACAAGGAAGAAGCTGGAGGCTGCGGGAGAAGAAGAAGGGGCTATGAAACTCTGCTGGAGGGCCTGTTGGATGTATCCACAGCGGGGAAGAAGGGTAAACGAAAGCTTGGACAGATGTGAGATATTCAGAGTGACGTACAAAAGTGCTTTGAGTCTCTAGCAATGAATAAATCTACCCTGGTACGCAAGATTTCAAACTTAATATAAATATAACTCTTGAATTCTACAAAGCAAACTTGAAAAGTGCTAATTTAAGTGTTTCAGGAAGAGGTTGGTCTTCAATTGTAGCTTGAAGATAGCCAGGGACTCTGCTGTATGGACATCTAGGGGAAGTTCATTCCACCACCTCAGTGCCAGAACAGAGAAGAGTCTTGAAGTATACTTACCTCTCATTCTGAGAGAAGGTGGTACCAGTCGAGCAGTGCTGGAGGATCTCAGACAGCGTGGTGCAATGTGAGATGTGATGAGGTCTCTGAGGTAAGATGGTGCTGGTCCATTTTTGGCCTTGTAGGCAAGCATCAGTGTTTTGAATCTGATACGTGCCGCTACTAGAAGCCAGTGAAGGGAGCGCAGCAGTGGGGTGGTGTGGGAGAACTTGGGCAGATTGAACACAAGTCATGCAGCTGCATTTTGGATCATTTGCAGTGGACAAATAGCATTTAGAGGAAGACCTGCCAGCAGAGAGTTGCAGTAGTCCAGTCTTGAAATGACAAGAGACTGAAAAAGCACCTGGGCAGCCTATGAGGATAGAAATGATCGAAATCCTCGGATGTTGTAGAGAAGTCGACAGGAACCACATTAAGCCACATTAGCGACATGTGAGAAGAAGGACAGTTCATTGTCCATAGTTACCCCGAATTTTTAAGCAGTGGCTGAAGGGGAGAGCAGAGAGTCATGAAGAGTTATTCGGAGAGTTTGACCTGGAGATGAATCACCTGGCATGATCAGCAGTTCTGTTTTGCTGGGGTTAAGCGGTACTCACCACTGGGCGTGGAGATCGGGCAGAACATTGAGCGATGAGATGTCCCCGCTTTCCACAGTATAGGCACACTTCTGCCACCAGGTGACACTCTCTCTCCTTCTTAGACAGCCTTTGAGAACCTACCTGCATGGGTTCGGGTTCTGGAGCTTCTGTCATGCTGGAGAAACTTAGCCGAAACAGACGTGACATAGAATGAGGTTTTAATGATTAAACACAGAATCCACACAATAGATACTAGTCGTACTTGGAGCAGGGTAAGATCCAGAATGTCTCGATAGACACAGAAAGCATCCACAGTACCGACAAAGGCCATAGAATCAGTTATTTCCTTTAAAAAGGTAAAGTGCAACTAATCCGTATAATCCTTAGAAAGGTAAAGTCCAACGGAAGGTTAGTTCCAATAGGAGTAAGTCCATGAAAGTTCCCCAGCGTAAACTGTAATACAGCTAATACAGCTCTGAGGAAGGGCGGACCTTATATAGGGATGAGTGGAGATGAGCGCCAGGTGCAGGTACTAAGTATGATGGAGAGGAGCTGCGAAGTGTTGAGGGAAGGCATGGCAGGTGGTTCCCTGACACCAGTTGTATCAGGTGTATAAATTACATAATTGTAAGTGGCTCTGGATGATGACTTCTCTGGATAAGCTTTCTTTAAATTCTCATCATATTTGTGTCTGTGTGTAACAGACACCAATAAGGCATAACTTTATGGTCACCTACCTAATATTGTGTTGGTTCCCCTTTTGCTGCCAAAACAGCCCTGATCCATCAAGCAATAACAGCTTTAACTTCTTCAGCAACTTAAGCCACAGTAGCTCGTCTGTTCGAGCTCGGACAACACAGGACTGCCTTCACTCCCCATGTGCATCAATAAGTATTTGCCACCCATGACCACTGTCACTGTTCCTTCCTTGGACTACTTTTGATAGATACTGAGCACTGTAGACAGGGAACATAACACAAGAGCTGCAGTTTTGGAGATGCTCTGACCAAGCCGTCATAATTTGGCCCTCATCAAACTCACTCAAATCCTTACGCTTGACAATTTTTCCTGCTTTTAACATATCATATTTGAGGACAAAATGTTCACTTGCTGCCTAAAAAATCCCACTCACTAACAAGTGCCATGATGAAGAGATAATCAGTGTTATTCACTTCACCGGTCTTAATGTTATGCAAGATCAATGTCTAATGTACATAGCTATTATTTCATGAAAGTGTTAAAGGCTGTTTAAAATATTTCCCTTTATTCCATTTAGATTTGTCTTTATTATTTTATATTTAAATCAGAATTGGATTTACCTTTCTTGACAAGTATCATTTGTTGCATGTATAAGGAATTTATCATGGTGTGTCGGTGCTTTAAAAACAAACAAAAAAAGTTTTACAATTAGTTTTAGTTTTAAAAGTTTTAAAACTAGTAAAATCGAAATAATAAAGTAATAAAGAAAGATAAAGAAATTAACTATACAGTTTGTGCAGAAATTTGAACTTATTTTTCAGAATGTTAGTAAAGGCATACATATCTTTTATTTTATTTACACAGATGATTCAATCTCTTGCATTTAACAAAAAATAATGAACAAATAAAAAAGAATGGCCATAGTGACTGTAAATTTAATTCGAATAATCTCTCTTTGCATCCATGGTGAGCAGAAAAGTCACTTACTTTAAAAATGTTCAGTTTCAATTATTATTTTTTTATGTTTAATATGTTTTTTAGTTAACAATATTTCTGCTCTTGATACCAAGGCCGACGTCTCAACCATCTGTTTTTTTACTATCATTGGACATTTCCTAATATTAATAATAAAAAAATATAAACTCTTGATTATGTTCCATAGTTATAATTAATCCATCAAAATTCAGCTAAATGACATTCCAATCATTTTAAACTGCACTGTTGCTTTGAACCAAAACATAATGAGGAATGGTGAAGCTCATGGCAATGGTGTGCAGAAGAAAAACTCAAATGTCTGGGCTGATACCCACACAGCAGGGTGACATGCTCAACAGCTTGCCTTGGTGATGGATACCCACTCCAGGGCCTGAGGAATAGGCACTGTGCTCTCACACAAGCCGAGCTTAAAGATTGCTGTCTGCCCAAGTTTTCCATGATGGCACAGTTTTCATTTGGTGCCATCTGTTGCTGAGGACAATATAGATATCATACTAAAGCATCCCCGAGCTCGTGCCGAGAAAGTAAAAACAAACATTTTTGCTAAACCTCTCTCAAGGCAAGTGCTATGGGATTTGGTTGTCAGCATTTTAAACTGATTATCCTGTCTAACTAGATGTATTGTATTAGTGTCGACATATTTCATGTCGGCTTCATGTTCTTATCAATGTGTTCTCTCACTACAGTGAGGGAAAGTGAGGGAGAGAGTTTTGAAGTCGAACTCCTCACTATTGACAGTTAAGCAAGTTAATTAAATGCAGTCAAGCAGCTTTGAGTGACAGTTGGTGTATCCTTCTTCCCGGTAAAGGTGGTCACTAGCGGTTACTTAGGCAGAGGCTACACCACCTTACAGAATCTGTCTGGGTGGCTATTGAACTGTGTCAGAATGCTATTATGTATATAATAATATAATACCTGCATAATTATAATAGATAATAATACCTGCATCAATGAACCCAATGTCATGTTAAAAAATATTTTCTTTTTTACTTTACCCATAAGTCCCTGAAGAGACTTGTAGTTTTTAAGCACACAAAGCCAAATATGAAAGATTTTTCTGGAATCCTACAGATAAGTGCAAACAAACAAGGGCTGACCTTACTTTCTGTCTGCTACCAAAGCTCTACTTGTATGATGGGCAGACTTTTGCTAATCTTTTTATTGAAGTTTTGAATAAAGACTTATCTTAGTTGAAAGTATGTTCTTCTAAGCACAAAATGAAGCATTTATTTACATATCCTTCCTTCTGCAAATTGTGCATTTCCTATAGCTTACTCCACATACTAACATGTGATTGGCAGGACCCACAGACAATCAGGGAGAGAGAAGGAGAAACTAGAGAATAATTGATGAATGTTAGGCATTTATTTATATTGAGTATGTTGTACCACAAACCACAAAGTTTTTTAAATCAATATCAATCATGAAATACTATCAGGGAGACGTCTTGGCCCAAATTGTTTTGCAGCAGGACAACAAACCCAAACACACAGCCAAAATCATTAAGAACTATCTTCAGAGTGTAGTGTAAGTGAAGAGAGTTTCTGATAGGGTGATGAACATGAAGCTGGAATTTGAAGGGGTGATGATAAATATCATCAGTGCCTATGCGCCACAGGTGGGTTGTGAGATGGAGGAGAAGGAAATATTCTGGAGTGAGCTAGATGAAGTGGTTGAAGGTGTACCTAGGAATGAAAGATTGGTGATTGGGGCAGACTTTAATGGGCATGTTGGTGAAGGGAACAGAGATGATGAGGAGGTGGTGGGTAGGTATGGCTTTAAGGAGAGGAATGTGGAAGGGCAGATGGTGGTAGGTTTTGCTAAAAGGATGAAAATGGCAGTGGTGAATACTTATTTTAAGAAGAAGGAGGAGCATAGGGTGACATAAACGTGGAGGAAGGTGCACACATGTGGACTATGTTCTATGTAGGAGATGCAACCTGATGGAGATTGGAGACAGTAAGTAAAGTGTAGCTAGACAGCATTGGAGGAAGACTGTAGTATGAGATTTAGGGAAGAGGTCAGACAGGGGATCGGTGGTGGTGAAGAGGTGCTGGATGATTGGGCAACTACTGCAGAAGTGATTAGGGAGACAGTTAGAAAGGGACTTTGTGTGAAATCTGGAAATAGAAAGGAAGACAAAGAGACGTTGTGGTGGAATGTGGAAGTGCTGGAAATCATAATGAGAAAGAGGTTGGCAAAACAGAATTGGGATCGACAGAGTGATGAGAAAAGTAGGCAGGAGTACAGGGAGATATGGCAGCAGTTAAAGAGGGATGTGGCAAAAGCCAAGGAAAAGGCATATGAGGAGCTGTATGAGAAGTTGGACACTAAGAAAGGAGAAAAGGATGTATACCGATTGGCCAGGCAGATGGGCCGATAGAGGAGTTATGGTATTGTATAAGGAAGTCAGGTGTGGCAGAAAAGTATGTGAGGGTGATGCAGGATGGACATGCAGGTAGTTGGCTTGAAAGAGACAGATGTAGAGGACAGGGGGGATAATCCCCTGTGACGACCCCTAATGGGGGCAGCCAAAAGAAGAAGAAGAAGAGGATGTCCCCTGAGGCCCAAAGATCATGAGCATCCAATATTAACAATTGACCCCTTTCTTTGTGCACCGAGATTGCAGAATCTTTTGATGATTTAACATATTGTAACTGATGTGATATTCAAAGACTTCACAATTTGATGTTGAGGAACATTATTCTGAAATTGTTCAACGATTTGTAGACACTTTTTTCACATAATTGTGATCATCTGCCTATCTTTACTTCTGAGAGACTGCCTCTCTAAGATGTTCTTTTTACACACAATCATGTTAATGATTAGTTTAATCTAATAGGTTGCAATGTCCCTCTAGCTGTTTCTTTTTTAACACTTTTCCAGCCTTTTGTTTTGTTGAGACCTCCAGATGGTACATCATAACCAAAACAGCCTTGTTTGTCTGTGTCTCAAATCAAAACCTTTTATTTAAATATATCAATTAATTTAGGAGACTGATACTTGATCATGATCCTCAAAAAACAACAACCTTTTGTTAGGTTTGAATGCTGTTATTAAAATGTATGAACTAACTGTAATAGTAGTCAACATTGATCTAAAATAATACAAAAAAGTTAGTGAGTTAAGACATATTAGTCCTTCTTCTTCTGTTGGCTGCTCCACCGCCTGTCTTTTAGTCAATGCCACTGTCTCTAAACCATACAACATAGCCGGTCTCATTGCAGTCCTATAAACTTTCTCTTTCACTCTTGCAGATACGCTTTTATCACAAATCACTTCTGCCACTCTTCTCCACCCACTCCACAATGCCTGTACTCGTTTCTTCACACTTTCTTTCTTCTCTAACACACTTTCCATTACTCTTCACTGTTGATCTCAGGTACTTAAACTCCTCCACCTCTTCTCCCTGGAGCCGCACCACTCCACTGCCCTCCCTCTCATTCACACACATGTACTTTGTCATACTCCTACTAACTTTCATTCCCTTTCTCTCCAGCATGTACTTCCACCACTCCAGGCTCTTCTCAACCTGCTCCCTACTCTCACCACAAATCACAATATCATCCACAAACACAAAACTCCCATCTGTCCTCGTCCGTCAACCTGTCCATCACCACTCCAAACTGGAAACGTGTGTGACATATGTAGCCGCAGTTCCCAAAGGATACAAAAAAACGCTGCATCGCAACACTTTGGGAACGCTTCCGCATTGTTCACGTTCTAAATCACGTGTGTAATCCGGCCAACGGCAAGACACGAAAGCTATAAAATGCGACCAGGAAGCTATAAAATGCGCACGCAGTGGAGCCGACGCTAGCTTCTGCGAATAAGAAGGTAAGCGCGGCAGGGATGCAGGGAGCGCGGCTTGGAGATGCAGCATCCCGTTCCCTCAGAAAACTAAGGTTACATACGTAAACCTAAAAATGTTACCTTTCAGGAACTTGAGCTGCGTCACAACGCTTTGGGAACGAGAGTCCAATCATGCCACATCGACCAGTCCTTGCCTAGTGTGTGAGAGCACATCCAGAGCGCAGGACAGAGGAGCCGGGAGTGGCTCTGAGGTCAAGGTCATAGATCCTGACAAAGGTCAGTGGGGTGGACCAGCCCGCAGCATTGCAAATGTCCTGGAGTGGGCCAGGCCGTAGCGGGCGCCACACACTGAGTGGTGTGAGCCTTGATCCACGAAAGGAAGGGGGAGACCAGAGGACTCATATGAAGATGAAATAGCATCCACAATCCACCTACTGAGAGCCTGCTTGTTGGCAGGAAACCCTTTCTATTAGGGGCGATAGCAGACAAACAGCTGCTCTGACTTCCTCCACGGACTTGTCATGTGGACGTACGTGTCCAGTGCTCGCACTGGACACAGTCGGCTTTGTTTCTCCTGGTCAGGGGCTTGAAAAGGAGGAAGGTAGAATGCCTGCAGCACAACAGGTCATGGGGAGCCGTGGGCACCTTAGGTACATACCCTGTTTTGGGGTGAAGGAAGGCACTGGCCATGCCAGGGGTAAACTCCAGGAGAGACTTGGCCTACAGAAAGAGCCTGTAGGTCCCCAACCCTCTTCAGGGAGGATATAGCCAGAAGGAAAGCATAGATAGATTGATAGACAGATACCTAAGGGCCACCTCGGCCAATGGCTCGAAGAGCCACAGGCTGGGTGAGTGAGGGACAACCAGAGGAGACAGTGCAATGTCTCTTGAGTCGCAAACAGATCCACCCGTGCTCTGTAAAACCTCCGCCATATATGCGCCACCACCTCTGGGTGGAGCTTCTATTCCCCGGGCCTCGGGCCTTGCCTCAAAAGGGCGTCTGTTCTCCGATTTAAATATCCTGGGATGTAGACGGCCCTCAATGAAAGCAGTTTCCTCTTGGACCACAGGAGGATCTGCCGTGCCAGCCTGTATAGAGGCGAGATCAAAGATCACTACTGCAGTAGTTGCCCAATCATCCAGCACCTCTTCACCACCACTGAGCCCCTGTCTGACCTGTTCCCTGAATCTTACACTAATGTCTTGCTCCTTCAGTCTCCACCATCTTATTATTTTTCAATCTTCACTCTCCTCTTCTTCTTTACCTCCAAAGCCATCCTACAGAAAACCATCTGATGTTGTTTAGCTACACTGTCCCCTGCCAACACCTTACAGTCCCCAATCTCTTTCAGGTTGCATCTCCTGCATAGAACATAGTCCACCTGTGTGCACCTTTCTCCACTCTTATATGTCACAATATGATACTCCTTCTTCTTAAAATAAGTGTATACCACTGCCATTTCCATCCTTTTAGCAAAATCTACCACCATCTGCCCTTCGCATTCCTCTCCTTAAGGCCATACCTACCCATCACCTCCTCATCACCTCTGTTCCCTTCACTAACATGGCCACTGAAATCTGCCCCAATCTTTCTTTCCTAGGTACACTCTCCACCAATTCATCTAACTCACTCCAACATCTTTTTTTTCTTCTCCTCCATCTCACAACCCACTTGTGGAGCATAGGCACTGATGACATTTATCATCATCCCTTCAACTTCCAGCTTTACGTTCATCACTCTATTAGAAACTCTCTTCACCTCCACTACACTTTTACTGTACTCTTCCTACAGCATCACCCCTACACTATTTATCTTTTCATCTACACCATGATAGAACACTTAAAACCCATTCTCCAATGTTAATGGCCTCACTCCCTTTCCACTTGGTCTCCTGAACACAACATGTCTACCTTTCTCTGCCCCATCATATTAGCTAACTCTCTCCCTTTACCAGTCATCGTACCAACAGTTAAAGTGCCCTCCCTAACGTCCACTCTCCCACACTTCTCCTTTCCCTGCTGTCTCTGTAGATGTCTTTCTCCTCTCTTTCTCTTCCTTTGGCCAATACTAGCCCAATTTCCAGCGTTGGCTAACAATACCTGTGGCAGTCTTTGGTAACCCAGGCCTCGACCTATCCGGTATGAAATTCTGATTCGTGATCCGCATATTTGATTTGCCACATGTTTTACGCTGGATGCCCATCCTAACGCAACCCATCCCATTTTTCACGACTTGGAACCAGCACTAAGAGTGCACTGGCTTGTGCAAAGATAAATGGCTGGGTTCAAGACCGAATATTATTATATTTTTTTTTTTGCAGTCACAGTGTGACACAGCAATGATATAAACAGTGTGATTTTTCAGAAAAAAGAAAGCTGCTTTTCAATTACTCGGTTGGTGCACATATGATGCAACAAGTGACTACAGGATAATGTAAATGCAGTGGCCAGCTTGTGTATGCGTACAGTATATACAGTTAGCAGCAAGTATAACCCAACCTTTAAGACAATAATGCATAGACAAACTACTGACATTTTTTTATGTGAAAGGTGAGAAAACACTGACAAACCCATGTAGAGAGCATTGAACTTTACACTTATGATAGTCTTAGCTCACTATCAAATTGGAGACCCTTGAGCTAGCTTCTTTACCACTGTGCCATCTATAAACCGGAATTAAGAATTTAATAAAGGTTACAATATATGTATTTTGTAACATGTAATTTTAGCACTTTTTTCAGTATTGGTGTAAACATTAAACAACTGATTCAAGTTACATATAATTAAAAGTCCAAAAAATACTGTTGCTGGATCAAGGGCTATTTTATGACTTGGCATTTAAATATATTTTTTAATTATACTTTATGCATTCTTGTTTCAAATTTTAAGTAGATGTTTTTAATCATTGGTATAACATCGCCAGGCAGGATACTGATATACACAACAACAGTATACACAACAGACTTTTAATGGGCAAACCTGTTGCTATAATCCTAAAAGGTAAACAGCTTATCTGTTCAAGCGGTAAGCTGGTGTTTCCATTCCTGTAAAGTGTCTTGGCTAGCAGATGCAGATAGGCAATAGAGAAAAAAGAGAGATTCAAGAGATAGAAACAGACAACTATATATATATATTTGACTCTGAGAATTTGGGCTTATTAGGATTTGTGCTTATTTACACAAAAGGGTGTTAGTAACTGAGAGTGACAGTGATGTAGGGTAAGGAGGCCTAGGATGGGTTAGTTTTTCACTTTACCAAAAAAGTGTTCAGTAGGGTTGAGGTCATAGATCTATAGCAGGCCACTCAAGATTTTCACTCCAAGCCATGTAACTAGCTTTGCACCCAGGGGCATTGCGTTATGTAAAAGCACCTTCATTTAACCCACATTCTTCAAAAACCACAACAGAAGCTCAATAAAATTTGTTTGTTTTTTACCCTTTTAGTACATTTACTTAAATAGGAAGGAAGCTAATAGTGGTTTGTTATAAAGCAAACAAAAAGAAAAGCCATGTACAAAATCATTACTATCTCAAATGGGGAATTATAGGCTGTGTTTGTTGAATAATTGCTTATTTATTATTAATTCAAGTGTTTTATTTCCCCATGAATTTTCTACTAAGGTACATTCTCATCTGTTTCAAACTTTTCCATGTCACATAATATTGAGCTTTTAATTGAAGAGGCAGGCTTATGGTTTAACTATTAAATATCTTAGAATCTTTAATGTGGCTTGGACTTGCAGCACCTTACACAGTTTCAAACACTAGGCACTGACAGTTTGTGGATGTGACATGACCCTGTTCTGTACTATCAGGGATACTCTGCTCCACTCATCTCTCCTCAGGACTGCTTGTAAACTGGCATCCAGACAAGGCTGTGTGCACAGAGAGATTGTGTTAAGGTCTTTGGTCTAGGGATTACTGTTGCTTTTGTCCTTCCAGACAGGCATTTGGCTTACTGGCCTCTCTTTTTTTCTTCTCGCTCGCTGTATCACACTTACTCACTGTGTGTTTATAATCACTTTAACCACTAAAAAACTGTTTAAACCACCATCAATTTATTTCTTTTAGAATCTAACAGTTTCACTTTTATTTTATATATATATATATATATATATATATATATATATATATATATATATATATATATATATATATATATATATATATAAAAGGCATATATATACATATACATATACACATACATATAACTTACAGTTCTGAAACACCAACATCATTACAGAAATGAGAGATGTTGCAACATTCTATCTCTCTGCTGTAATACTGTATTTGTTCCAATTTGCCATCTGTTTGTTAACGCGTATTATTAGCCTTTCCAATGCAGCCTGTTAGGAACACATGTTCAGTGTACTGTACACAGTATGACAAGCAATATTTGAAGTTTCAAGTAGCGAAAAATGTTTTGCTAATCTGGAGCTTGGTGTTGCCTTGCTTTACTAAAATCCAAAATAACAAGTGGCAATTTGTGTGTGCAATTGAATAAATTGTGTCAAATAAATAAAAAAAGGGTAAGAAACATTATTGACAGGAAAATTTATAGTCAAATAATATGCAGTGGAATCAAGTTTCAAGACTATTTCTGTTTACAAGAAAGTACTTTATTTACCTACATTTAGACGCTATCACCTTCAAAATAATTCTTGCACAACAATACAGTGCTCTCAGCATTCCTGCCACTTCTGGAATATGTCCTTGAGGTTTTCTTTTGGGAGCATGTTAAAGGCAAAGTCTGCAGAAGCCAAATTTGGCCAGAAGGGGTGGTACGGAAGTGAGATCATGTGGATTGTTCTCTAACAAGTTGCCGAATGGTTTCGGTTTTCTGATCTTTCCTCATGTTCCTTTGATGAAAACACATTGAACGACTCATTGCAGCATCGTCGTATGTCAAACGGATGTCATGTCAAATGTAGATTGTGTAAAAGTCTCTGTGGCAGATTTGCCCAGTTTCATGCAGATATTCATATTTGTTGATGTGTCCATGGTAAAATCGCAGACGTGGTAATGCATGTGGTCAGCACCAGTTAGCATCATTAGTCTTAAAACTTTTTGATACCACCTCATACGCATATGAAACACTGGTGATATGCATTTATACGAATCCCAGGTTCTTGTGTGTTAGTGAAACTGTGTGTGAGTGTGTGTTTTAATTCTAAAGTATCAATATTTCCTATACTAGTGTTTTATTAAAAGGATTGTCACAATAATTGTGACAGTTGTCAAATTATGGATACTTGATGTAATTTTAATATTTCCTCAACCTAAATAGGAAATATTACTTCTGCTTTGACTCTGTTAATCATACAAACAAGTCAGCATTCTGTCACTCAGTCAAAGGTCAAAGAAGGATTCAAGTGTATGCCAGTAATAATGTGTATGTGACCCATAAATAGTTTAAAAAAATGTAGCAAAAAATAAATCCTGTTTATTCTGCTTATTTATATTTAAACATAATGTCTTTTAAAACACACTATGAATTGTAGAAATTCTACAGAAAACATTTCTTAAAAGTATTGGTACCAATATTGACTGTTGGTCTTGTCAGTACTTCGATTCAGATCGAAAAGAAAATAATTGCGGTTGGCCATCTGGCATAACATGTTATTGAAGTTCTGTATAACATTGGATTTGAATAGAATTTTCACTTCTAATCATAGTCCTATTATAAGCTCCTGATTCAATTACAGTGTCTAAAAAAGGAATAGAAATAAAACAAAACATTAAAGCTTTTCCAGCCAGAGACAATATAGTTTAATGGTTGTTTTATTTATTTATTTATATATATATATATATATATATATATATATATATATATATATATATATATATATATATATATATATATATATA
>JAAIIK010000095.1:604589-614783 GCA_014706435.1 Silurus glanis
CACACACACACACACATATATATATATATATATATATATACACACAATTATATATATTTTTTTTTTATAGCAATATTTTCTTTGCATATCCCAACCTATTAGGAGGCTGGAGTGAGAGTGCAGGGTCAGGGTCATGAGACAGAGCCCATGACAGTCCTCCTTACCTGACAATATCGCCACTTGACAATATTGATTTGTTCCACACCAAATTTAGAAAACCAGGTGTTCATGGAGCTAGTTTTTTTGCACAGGGGCATTGTTTTAGTGAAGGGAGATCATTAAGACATCCTGTTCAATTAATACCTCTATCTTTGTGGAAATAGTTTGAAGAAGACCCACATATGGATGACATGGGCCAAAAAAAACCAAAAAAAAACAAACAAAAAAACATTTTGCTATATAGTGTACAAGTAATTTTACATCATCTTTTGTAGTGTTACATTTGACCAACATAACAATACAATTATGCCACTTGACAATCAAATATTTAGGAACATATCATTTACGAATGTTCTTTAATTACAAAAAAAAAAAAAAATGGTTAAAAAGTTCATGTTAAGGAGGAATAAACAAACAAATAATTTTTATTTATAACTGCCTCCAAGCGCTTTATGAATCCTTTGAGAAGTTTTTAGATTCTACATTTTTAATACTGATTAAATATTTAAGAAAAATCAAAAATCGATTCAATATCATACAGTATATGATATATAGAAATAGAAAATAAATATTTATAAATATATAAATATATATATACAATAGAAATATATGTAAATTATATCGCGGATATAATACCCTAAGACAATTAAATCTTACCACTGCTTTGTGACTAATAATAATGTAAACAATGCACATTATAAAATGATTTATTTTTCCCTAAGGCTAAATGGCTTTACTTTTATTTGGCCAGATAAAATGACTAAATAAAAAAATGGATCAAGATAATCGAAATTGACGGGTAAAACCACTATTGTTATATTTACTTCTGATGCACTAAACATTTGTAACATGGTAATTACAATCCAATTTGACTACCAACAGCTGTGGCTGTCACTGAAAATAACTGCAATCAAGCCATCTTCCTTTGTGTCAAACAATGGTAGGAGAGTCAGGAAGACTTTTGTGGATGTTGGGTTTGAGTAGTGTGAGTGCAGCACTTAAAAGAAAAAAGAAAAAAAAAAACCTTCAATAGGGGCTTAGTCTCTATAAAAAATTGTGAGGTTCATAAAGATTCGGTTGGTCAGGGTTGGCATCAAGAACGTCAAGGGCCTTCACAAAGTCCTGAACGTAACCACACTAAACACCTTTGGGATGAATTGGAGCCATGATTGCATGCCGAGCTCGCTCATCTTACATCAGTGTATAAATTCACTAATTCATTTGTGACTGAATGACCACAAGTGTTTACAGCCACGTTCCAAAGTCTAACGGAAAGACAAAAGCAAAGGGGGACAAATTTTATATATAGTAAATGCACAATTCCTTTTACATAATGTTCAACAAAAACATATGTGTCTGATAGTTAGGTGTCCACAGTCTTTTGACTATACGTTCCATTCAAATTTACATGCTGGATCCATAATACCTTTTTGGTAACAAGATATTATGCTGTCTCTTTACTCCAGTTTCTCCAGTAACCTCACTTTTTTTTGTTGTCCTGTGCACAAACCAAACCAAAACCAGCTTTAAACATATGATAATGATCAAAAGGTTTTAATTGTACTTTTGGCGAATGTGTAAAATGATTTAAATATTTACATAAAAATAACCTACATACAGCAAAGGTTATGTCAGTACGGTATACATTATCTACAAATGAGCTATAATGCATTTTGGATATATATATATATATAAAAATATATATATTTTTATATATGATGTGCTGACTATTTATACACAGATCCCAAACAAATCTGTGATGTGTTATTCATTTACAAAAGTAGGCTGCTTTAGAACCATACCACAGAGCTAGCAGGTGCCCCCTAAAACCATTTAGCAGATATGAAGACCCATAATATTATTCTGTATAATAGAAAAGTGCTCAATTCTAATTGCACCTTAGTCATATGTTAAAACCAAAAAAAGAATATAACTAAGACTGTGAGTAAGAAAGCTACTGTTTCACCTAACATCTGAACAAAAGCAATGCTCAAAGTGCTCAGTGTCTTTTAGAGGCTTGCTTAACGCATATAAGATTACAATCAAGAACACTGTATATACAGTATACAGGTAGTCTCCAACGTATGATGGAGATGCGTTCTGATGACCCCATCGTAATTTAAAAAAAGCCAGGACATATTTAAGAGTGTTAAAGAATGGTGATCAGTACTAGGTACTATACTTTAATTGGTTAATATAGTTGAACAAATTACAGGACATAATACACAGTAGCAAAACAGAGCCATTTTCAGTACCATACTGTATAAACTGTACAATACAGTTGTATGTGGCAGCGGACACTTGGAAGAGCGTGTATATAGTGTTATTAGTAAAAGTCATTACAAAAGTACAACTTCATAATATGCATTATCACTAAAGGTCTTTCTAGAGGATTGCATGGGGTTATCTCTATTGAATTGACATTTAACCCATTAAATACTGATTGATAAACATTCCAGAGATGTTAATCAGCAAACAGCAGAGGATCTTATCAGCAGCTCCTTGGAGACCAACATCTCCCAGTTGCTCAATTATACCAATATATGTTGATCCAATTTCGCAAAAAGGCAATTACCCCGAGGCATAATGGCTACCAGTCTGAGTAAATGAATGCTTTTATGGAAAAAACAGACACAAGGCAAATTGAACTGCAGCAGGTGCATCTGGTTTCCAATATCAAACATTACAATGAGTAGCAGCATATTTCACAGTAGTTACTTTTAATTCTTTCATATATCATCAGCGCATGCTTATTCCAAGCCACGGTTCATGATAGATATGGAGAGTATATTTGGAACACAGGATGCACTGCGGGATTACATCGTAGATGGAAGGGATGCAAGTTTGTTGAACGCATCTTGTTCACTTGTTCACATCTATTGTCAATTAAGCATAAGAAATCCACATACTGAAAGGTTTTATAGAGGACAGAGAGCATGTCAAACTGGATAACCTAGAGATGTGAGGTAGCAACGATTCCTGCTGCACCACCCTGTTGCCCCAAGCTACCTGTAAGTTATCTGATTAAGATAAATTAATACATATTAGCATTCTGTATATGTGCTTACTAAATAACACGTATGTTATATGTAATATGTAAGCTGAAATAATATACTTTTGCTGAATGTGGAATACCACACTTAAATAAAACAGATGCAACATAACACAATGAGTAGACAGTTCAGCACAAGTGTGTGAATCTCTAGATCAGACTGAGTGTACAAATGGGCAAAGTCAGAATTAGCCATTAGCCTAGCACATATTGCATTATGTTTTCAAAGACTTTTGTAAATATGCTATAGCTTGTTTGCTTGTGTGCTCACTGTACACAATGTGCCACATACAGACTGTGAGCGATTCTGCAGTGGTTTCAGCAATAATTCTGTGCAAGTCACACAACAGTAACATTTTCAAGTTGTTTTCCGGCTCTTTCTATGTTTTTTGTTTGACACCTGTCGGTCATGTAACGTCAAAGCCATGTTAGAGGAAACTGACTGCATGTGCGTTGGATTTTCTATTTGGATTTTATTTAACAGATCTAAAAAAAAAATAGTAAATATTATTGCAGTGAAATAAACAAAATAGCAGATTAAAGTCAACTTATTTGCAATATCAAAATGTCACATGAATTGTCATGTGATGTCAGTATAAATACACTCATTCTGAATGCTCCCTGACCAAGCTTTCCAAAGAGATGAAGGTTGGGTTATATAAAAAATATTCATAAACCTTGTTTATCCCACAGTGAACCATTATATCCATTATAACAAAAAGGAAAGGCTATGGTGCCGCTTTAAACCGAAGAAAAACACGCCTACCGGCACTCACATACCGGACAGGTTATTAAATAGAAAAGTCAACAAAGACACCCAACTTAGAAAGAGTTGCAAAGATGCACAGTGGCAATGGAAGTATCTGTCCACAGTACCACTTCAAGTCATACACTCCACATAGTGGGTGGAATAGTGGTCAAAGAAGCCATTGCTTAAAAAAAGTAGTAAAAGAAATAAAGGACATTTTGAGTGCACCAAAAAGCAGACTCCTGGGACATGTGGATAAAGGTCCTTTGGTCTGATAAGTCTAAAATGGAGCTTTTGGCCATCCTGAAAAAAAAAATGATACAGTGCATCCAGAACGTATTCACAGCATTTCACTTTTTCCACATTTTGTTATGTTACAGCCTTATTCCAAAATGGATTACATTTATTTTTTTTTCTCTAAATTCTATACAATACCCCATATTGACAATATGAAAGAAGTATGGTTTAAATCTTTGCAATTTTATTAAAAATATAAAAAAAAAAAAAAAAAACAGAAAAAATCACATGTACATAAGTATTCACAGCCTTTGCCATGACACTCAAAATTGTGCTCATGTTCATCTTGTTTCCACTGATCATCCTTGAGATGTTTCTACAATTTGATTTGAGTCCACCTGTGACAAATTCAGTTGATTTGACATACTTTGGAAAGCCACACACCTGTCTGTATAAGGTCCCACAGTTAACAGTGCATGTCAGAGCACAAACCAAGCCATGAAGTCAAAGGAATTGTATGTAGACCTCTGAGACAGGATTGTCTAGAGTCACAGATCTGGGAAAGGGTACGGAACATTTTCTGCAGCATTGAAGGTAGCACTCAGCATAGTGGCCTCCATCATACGTAGAACGAGCGGGCCGCCCGGTCAAATTTTGCAATTGTGGGAGGTGAGCAAGAACCTGATGGTTTATCTGAAAGAGCCCCAGCGTTTCTCTGTAGAGAGAGGAGAACCTTCCAGAAGAACGACCATCTCTACAACTCTCCACCAACCAGTCCTGTGTGGTAGACTGGCCAGATGGAAGCCACTCCTCAGTAAAAGGCACATGACAGCCTGCTTGGAGTTTGCCAAAAGGCACCGGAAGGACTCTCAGATCATAAGAAACAAAGATTGAACTCCTCATGTCTGGAGGAAACTAGGCACTGCTCATTACCTGGCCAATACCAACCCTACAGTGAAGCATCATGGTGGCCGCATCATGCTGTGGGTATGTTTTTTAGCAGCAGGAACTGGGAGACTAGTCAGGATTGAGGAAAAGATGAATGCAGCAATGTAGAGAGACATCCTTGATGAAAACCTGATACAGAGTGCTCTGGACCACAGACTGGGGTGACTGTTTACCTTCCAACAGGACAACGACCCTAAGCACACAAAGCACTTCCACATTGTCATTATGGGGTATTGTTTTTAGAATTTTGAGGAAAATAATAAATGCAATCCATTTTAGAATAAGGCTGTAACATAACAAAATGTGGTTATAGTGAAGCGCTGTGAATACTTTCTGGACACACTGTATATGTGGTACAAAGCCAAACACGACTCATAACCTCAGAACACAATTCCTACAGTGGAATTCCTACTGTGCGATGCATTTTTTTAGCTGGATTATCAGTCAGGATTAAAGAAAAGGATGACACTAAATATAAGGAAATTCTTGGGGAAAATCTGTTCCTTTCTGCCAGAGATATGAGACTGGCACAAATGTTCACCTTGCAGCAGGACAATGACCCCAATTATACTGCTAAAGCTAGACTGGAGTGGCTTAAAGGGAAACATGTAAATGTCTAGGAAAAGCCTAGTCAAAGCCCAGACCCCAATTGAGAATCTGCGGCATGAATTGAAGATTACTATACGCCAAGACAACCCATCTATCTTGATGGAACTTAAAAATAAATTTTCCTTGGAAAACAAAGAAATTGAAAAATATTTCCAGTGTGCTAAGTTAACAGAGATATACCCCAAGAGATTTGCAACTGAAATTGCTGCAAAATGGTGCAGCCTAGCCCTGAACACCTTCACCCAAAAACTACAAAAAAAAAAAATAAATAAATAAATAAATAAATAAATAAATAAGGTCCTTCATTATCACAAAGAACATAAGTGGTCAATCGTGTATGTTAATGGAAAAAATTATTAGCAGTACAAATGATGTGTCTCTCTTATTGAATGTAATGTCAATTTTTTTAATATTTCTTAATTACTTACAAAATAATTAAACATCAAAATATTCTCTAATCGCACACACATTTTTAATTTATAACTGCCTTCCGGCTGCTTTTAAATTCTGCATATTTATAATATTAAGGCTATCAGAACATTTTAGACACAAGAAACTTTTGTACACTTGCACATTTAAGCAACTACCAAATCAGCAAATAATGTTGCAACACCAGAAAGGATGACACCTAACCATCTCCACCATGTTTACTTGAACTTATGCCTTCACACATTACTAGAATAGAGTTCAATTTGTTCTTCTGCTGCTGTACCCCATTCTGCAAAAGGTTCAAGATGCTGTGCATTGTAAGACGCTTCCCTGCTCACCACAATTGAAATGAATGATTAGGAGTTAATAGGGTGCTAATTTGATCATTTGGCAGGATTGCGTGTGTCACTGGAGCCAGTTGAGTCAGTGGGAGGAGTAAAATTTAGCAGGATGCTAATTTCACGTGTAGTTTTTTTTTATAAAATTGGTTATTCAGCATGTGCAGTGAATTCAGTAACTACACTGAATTATTTTTTTAAGGATAAAATGCCATCTTCCATCTCAATGATGTCTAGATCAAACAGATTGAAGAATTCAAATATCTGGAATCGCTGGTCCAGTAGAAGAAAGTGACATCTACCACAGAGACTCATAAACAAGAGTGAACAAGCAGCCATGGCATTCACCTCTCTCAAGTGATGCTCATGGAAATGAACCAACATTTCTATCAAAAAAACTAAATCTGACTTTTTCAGACTACAAAAACTTCCGACCATTCTTTATGGATCTCAGATATGGTTTCTGCTCAAACCAGAATTAGACAAGCTTGAAATTTTCCAAATGTGACGACTACCCCAGAGCCTGCATGTCTTACTTTGCGAATCACCTTCGGCACCTCAATCTAGATGATGCCAGAAACTTGACTATAGACCTCCAAGATTGCAAAAGTCTGTTAACCGAAATTCAAAGTACATTGTCACCCACAGCAGTGTAATGACAAACCCGTCCAAATGACAGCAATGGATGGAAAGATGGATGGATGGATGGATGGATGGATGGATGGATCTTTGTCATTACATAGTATAGATACACAGCAATAAAATGCTATTTAGCATCTTTCAAAAGTACAAATAGTAGAACCGTGCAAATTATCCAATTATCTCCAAAACTGCAGCTCTTGTGGTGTTTTACCGGTCTGCAGTGGTCAGTATTTATCAAAACTGTTCCAAGGAAGGAAAAGGTGTGAAACGGCAACAGGGTCATAGGCAACTGAGGCTCATTGATGCATGTGGGGATCGAAGGCTGACCCGTGTGGTCCAATCCAACAGACGAGCTCCTGTAGCTCAAACTGCTGAATAAGTTAGAGCTGTTAACGTTTTAGATGGGTCAGAACTGTTTTGGCAGCAAAAGGGGGACCAAAACAATATTAGGCAGGGGGTCATAATGTTATGCCTGATCCATGTATATATACACAGGTGCAGCTCAATAAATTAGAATATCATTAAAAAGTTTATTTATTTTAGTAAATCAATAGAAAAAGTGAAACTTGTATATTATATAGATTCATCGCACACAGACTGATATAATCAAAAAAACATTTTTAGTGAATTGTTGGCCTTCTGGAAAGTATGTTCATTTACTGTATATGTACTCAATACTTGGCAGAGGCTCCTTTTGCTTTAATTACTGCCTTACTGCCGTGGTATGGAGGTGATCAGTCTGTGGTATGAGGTGGTATGGAAGCCCAGGTTTCTTTGACAGTGGCCTTCAGCTCATTTGCATATTTTGGTCTCTTGTTTCTCATTTTTCTCTTGACAATACCCAATAGATTCTCTATGGGGTTCAGGTCTGATGATTTTGCTGGCAAGTCAAGCACACCACCACCATGGTCATTTAACCAACCTTTGGTGCTTTTGGCAGTGTGGTGCCAAATCCTGCTGGAAAATGAAATCAGCATCTCCATAAAGCTGGTCAGCAGAGGGAAGCATGAAGTGCTTTAAAACTTCCTGGTAGATGGCTGTGCTGACCTTGGACTTGTTAAAACACACTGGACCAACACAAGCAGATGACACCAACTCCCCAAACCACCACTGACTGTGCAAACTTTACACTGGACCGTAAGCAACTTGGATTCTGTGCCTCTTTTCTCTTCTTCCAGACTCTGGGACCTTGATTTCCAAATGAAATGCAACATTTTCTTTCCTTTCATCTGAAAAGATGACTTTGGCCCACTGAGCAACAGTCCAGTCCTTTTTTGACCTTTGCCTAGGTAAGACACTTCTGACATTGTCTCTGGTGCAGGAGTGGCTTGATACAAGTAATGCGTCAGTTCTAGCCCATGGATACCTCTGTGCGTAGTGGATCTTGAAGCACTGATTTTAGCTGCAGTCCACTCTTTGTGACTCTCCCCCAAATTCTTGAATGGGCTTTGTTAAAGCTTTTTCTACCACATTTTTCCCTTCAATTCAACTTCCCATTAATGTGCTTGGATACAGCATTCTGTGAACAGCAGCTTCATAAAGCGATTACCTTTTGTGTCTTACCCTCCATATACAAGGTGTCAATGACCGTCTTCTGGACGACTGTCAAGTCAGCAGTATTCCTTCATGATTGTGTAGCCTGAACCAGACTGAGACACCATTTAAAGGCTAGGGAAGCCTTTGCAGGTGTTTGGATTTAATTAGCTGATTAAGAGAAAGTTTGACACCACATGTCTCCAATATTGAACTTTTTCACAATATTCTAATTGTTTTAAATGAATTGGAGGGTTTTTGTTAAATGTGAGCCATAATAATCTAAATTAAAAGAAATAAACACTTGTAATATATTAGTCTGTGTGTGATCCATATAATATACAAGTTTCACATTTTGTATTGAATTACTAAAATACATCAACTTTTTTATGATATTCTAATTTATTGAGATACAGCTGTATATGAAAAAAAAAAATAGAATTTATAATATGTGCAAGATAAGTGAACAATAAAAATGTCAAATATGTACAAGATGTATGTAAGCAACAATTTATGTAGAAAAATAAAATATGTAGAATTAGATGTACAACAGTGCAAATATAATATAAAATGTATACAAATGGTATACAGATATAGTGAATAAAGATTAATTAAAATTAAGTAGGCCATGCATTTACAAGTATTCACAGTTATAATTATACAGTACGGAAATAATACATAAGAGGCAGAGTGGAGTAGAACTGCCTAAAGACTACAGGCAGCAAAAACATCAGTAAAGCATTTAAAATACATCAATGTACTAGCAGTGCATTAACGAGTTCAGTGGGGATGGTGGTTGTGGGGAAAACGATTGGTCCTATTCCTGGTGCAAATGTTCCTGTATCTCCTTCTGAATAGAAGGTGTCTATATGATGACATCTATCTGAGAGAGAGATGCTCAGTGGCAAATAGTGTGTGGGATGGACGGACGGACGGATGGACGGATGGACGGTGGACAGACAGACAGATAGATAGATAGATTATACCAAAGTGCTATTTGATTCTGATTAGCTGACATTGATTTAACGTGTCTCAGATTCACTTCTCTCTTTCCCTCATTTTCTCCAGTAACCGGTAACTGCATATCAATGTCTCAAGTCTAGTTACTAGTTTCAAAATGATGGAATTGGCTACAGAGGTTTGAACAGTGTAATTAATTCTACACAAAAAAGACAAAAGACACAAATGACTTAAAAATGATTGTGGTAACTGTGTTACAAGTGAAATAACCGTCTCCGGTCAATTTAATTAATTAGAAAAATAACTTCCTTTGTGTCATAGCCGCATTACCACCTCGGGTGTGCATTATCCGACTAATAAGAAACCTTCATCAATTATTCTGCACATAAATTTCAGCATGGAGTTTATTGGGTCAATCATTTAATTTCTTTGTAATCAAGATAACTTGAATATAAATTGCATTTCATTTTAATATTAATACAGAAAGAAAGCAAGAAAGAAAGAAAGAAAGAAAGAAAGAAAGAAAGAAAGAAAGAAAG
>JAAIIK010000095.1:640442-653515 GCA_014706435.1 Silurus glanis
ACATACATACATACATACACACACACACACACACACACACACACACACACACACACACACACACACACACACATATATATATATATATATATATTTGTGTGTGTATACAGTTTCTCACAATTAGGCAAACACTAGTATATCTTTTAAAGGGACAGATTTACAGTACAGCAGGACAGATTAGCAGTACAGATTTACTGTACTGGAACCAGACTAATATAAACTTGTTTGGCTCAGATGGTCTAGCATGTGTGGTGATGCCCTGGTGAGGAGTACCAAGAAAATTGTGTCTTGCCTACAATCATGCATGGTGGTGGTAGCATCAAGGTCTGGGGCTGCATGAGTGCTGCTGGGACTGGGAAGCTGCGGTTCATTGAGGGAAACATGGATTCCAACATTTACTGTGACATTCTAAAGCAGAACATGATGCCCTCCCTTCAGAAACTGAGCCGAATGACAGTTTTCCAATATAATAACAACCCCAAACAGACAACTGGCTTCCTGAGGAAGGTGAAGGTGATTGAGTGGCCAAGTATGTCTCTAGACCTGAAGCCTGTTAAGCACCTATGGGGCATCCTCAAAGAGAGAGTGGAGAAGCACCATGTGTCTGACATCCAGCAGCTCCGTGATGTCATTATGGAGGAGTGGAAGAAAATCCCAGCAACATCCTGAGCATTTCCAGTGAATTCCATGCCCAGGAGGACTTAAGCAGTGCTCGATAACAATGGTCATCACACAAAATATTGACACTTTAGACAAGGTTTTAACATTTTTACTTAGGGTGTACTCAATTTTGTTGCCAGTTATTTAGACAATAATGACTGTATGTTGAGGTATTTACATTGGACAGTAAATCTATACTGCTATACAAGCTGCACAAATAGATTTTTTAAGTGAAAATGAGTAAACACAGTCTCTACAGTAAAGTACTGTACATCCACAGCATACACGCAAGCAGCTGATGCAAAACAATATACTGAATAGATAAGCCAGTGAAAATGAAGCATAAAATATGGCCCCAATCACATTTTTAACTGGAGAAAGAAAAGAGCAGCATTTAATGAAAAAGAACTGCTTGCTATGAATGCCAAGCACAGGGTTGGATCTATTATGCCTTATGTGACAGCCAGTGCCACAGGAAACGTTGCACAGGTAGATGGAAAAAAAATAAATTCCTGTCAATATCAGCAGATTTTGAAAAAGCAAATGTGGCACCATCAGTCAAAAAAACTGGAGTTAAATAGAGAACGGCTTTTACAGTGGCACAGTGTTCCAAAACATACCTCAGAATCCACCAGTGCAAGAGGAGCTTTTGGAAAAGGTGCTCAAAGTTCCCTGACTTGAGCATTGTTGACAATTGTTGCATCTGTACAGGCAAGGCACTAAGTGTGCATGAACGTTCAATCATAGGTACAGAAAGTCAAAAAGCAATTAAGAAAATGATACATGATTTTCTTTATTATTAGTCATGAATATAAATAAGGCAATTATGCATTCATATTTGGACAGTGTAAAAACAAATATAATTACAGATTATATTTTATTTCTATATTACAGATCATCTCCAGCAAGATAATTTTCTTTTTAATGAAATTATAATTGCCCACCGAATTTCTCTACCCTTAAAAAAAATACCTTTGTGGTGTAGCCTTGCGTGTAGCACAGACATGAATGTCAGAATAATGTGCATTTTCTTCATTGAAGTCACATGCACTGTAGGCATGGTGAACTATTCTCCTAGTCACTGAATCCATAAAGCATATCTGCCTTCCTACATAAAAAAAAAATTAAAGGCATGGTATTATTTTGAATATGGAATTTTTATAAAAAAAAAAAAAAAAATGCAGCATCAAGAATAAGTTTTCCTGGAAGGCACAACCATTCATTAACAAATGCATAAAACAGTGATGTGAGTCTTTTTTTCTAATTCTTGGAAAAGATGCAAGAAATACATGTGCTTATTAAAATTCGGGTTTCACAAACAGGTGTAATTTTGTGCGCTCTACTCAATGTAAAGGGAAAAAGTGACAGCAGGGCGATGGAGATAAATCTGCTTCAAAAGATGAATCACCTGTTGCCAAGGCAGATCAAGTGAAGCAACTGATCAATGCCCTGCATCAATTAAGTTCAGTTTAGAAAAGAAAGAACCGGACAAAGAGTCAGAGCAAACATCCGTTTTCAAATAGCTCTAAAGTGCGATTTGGGGGTTATTGGGTTCATTTATCAAGCTAAACCGCAACGAGAGATATTGCGTCCATTTGTACTGGCGGAAAGCTGGGATGTGACGCGTTAGATAAAAAGACAGACATCACAGCTTGGGTGAACAATGAGATTAAGGCCTTCGTATAAGAGTAAAATTTGTTTATTACAAAATCATTGGGAGACAGCATGGAATTGATTTCTAAAGCTGAACATTATAACAACTCTAGTGGCTTGATTTCTTTTTCCAATGCTTTCTCCCATCGATGAGTGAATTTAATGAGTGAATTTAAATGTCTAGGGGGAACAAATCTTAAGCATTTGTTGATTTGCTGTGCAGATCCCTAAAAAGACTCCTGTAAGCCAGTGAGTGGGCCATCAATGTGCAATTTCAATCGGAAAACATAACATGCTTTGTTGACTACATAATCAGGATGGACAGAAGGAGAAGAGCTTGCCTGCCATCAGTCATTCCTTAACTGCACAAAAAATGCCCATGCTGAAACTTCAGTTTTGCCCCTCTGATTTGAGTGAACTCTGGAGACTCATCAGTCAACTAGAAGACCACTCAGTGGGAACATCAGAGATGGCAGTATGCTTACAGAGCGATCAGCAGATGTTTGTTGTGCAGTTCTGCTTATAGCTATTATCATATATTTTAATGTAGCTGCCAAACAGCTAAATGGGAAAGCATTAACAGCACCATAGCATGTTACAAGCCAAAACAATAAATTAGGTAAATAACATGATTGCGATCATGGAAGCGTTTTCTTGTTTCCTTTCTTTTTTTTTTGTTCTTTCATTTTTCTTATTTCAGGAATGAAACACAACAGGTGAGCATCTTATAAAGCCCTTCATCAGGAAGACAAGTGTAATTTTTGGAAAATAATTAATAATTCGCCTTGAAGATTATGGGTGAGTTTTAGTCAGCTCTAGTTCAGTGGTCAGTGCACTGATCAGTGAATCAGCCATTTTAAACAAATTAGACAAATAAGGCCATGGGTGCATGTTAGAATCAGGAGTTTCTTCCATCATTTATTCCTCTTAAAATGTTCTGCTTGCTGTTAAATTGATGCTGAACTGTATGTTCGTGCTAAGTAGATACCACCAAGTGGCAATCAAAAAAAGTTTAAAACAGAGTGCCTGCTTTACCGTGATTGGTGGCTTGCTGCGTGCTTGACCAGTTATCCATAAATAAAAAGGAACGACTGATTTCACAAAATGCAGTTGAGTGAAAAGTAAGATATTTGACTTTGGAATGTAGAGAGGTTAAAGTAAATATCTCCCCAAATAAAAATACTTCAGTAATGTACAGATATGTGAAAAAGCTACTTATGTACAGTAGTGAATTACATTTACTTGTTAATGTCCACCACTGGGTGCATATCACTACAAATCGTTTTAAGGTTAAATCTAGTACGAATTATGGTGAAGGTTTGAGGTCATGGTAACAGTGTGTAACATGTAATGTGATGCAGTAAATACAATCAGTAGTTGCAGATTTGAAATGGCAATTCGCCAATTGTGATCTAACTTTGTAGAAAAAGAAAACACTGATAATTGCAGTAATGTGCAAGTGTTTTTGAATGAAGGCTGGCAGTTATGTGCTAGTTAGTGTACGGCTGAATGGAAAAAAAAAGTGTTCTTGTGTTCTCTCTGCAAGTTACATGAGCTCAGAATCTAACCTGGAGCTGTAAAACAACAACATTACTTACTGTTCCACTATGCCACACCCTATTACATAAACCTTAAACAAAAATTGCTATTCACCAAATGCCTAAAGTGACTCAAACATCAGCAACTAATACAGTAGCACTGTCTGACAAATCTGCATCTGATTGTTCTGCTCAGAAAGGCCACTTGTTCTCCTTTTGTCTGATGATTACATCTGTACAACAAACAGGAAGTAAACTACAGAGCAGATTTCAGGGAAATAAAGAGATTCTGCAAATTATATGGATTAAATATATTTAACCTGGTTTGCTAGCCTATTATATGTAATTTCAGTTTAATGACACGTATTGTATCGTTACACTCGAATGTAAACATTTCTCTCCTGTTCTCACACTTCAAAAAGACATATCTTGTTTATTTCTTTCTACTAAATATAATGTACAGTACATGAGTACACATCTTCTAAATGAATGGCTGGGCAGCACAAATAAATAACCAGAACATGACTTTTTAATGGTTGCTTGCAGCGTTACTTACTGTAACAAGTCAGAATTGTTCTCCCTGTATTCCATATTTAGAGTAAACGTATGCCCCCGAATAACCACCAGGCAGATCAGACATCATCATGCAAGCACAGCAACAATGACAAAAATAAATTGCCATAATATATTGCCAATTTACTGTGATTGACTTGTGGATAGAAAGAAAAATCACAAAACTGACTAGTATAGAGAAGGATGTCAACGATTTCTATATATGTCTTTCTGACATGACTAGAATTTTTTTTATGTATAATTGATTGTATGTAGTTTCATATGCTTTGCTAGTACTTTCTGTATAATTGGAAGGTTAGAACATAATATACCCAACCATATGAGATTAGAATTATAACTGTATTTTTTGTCCATTATTGTTCATGTATTTTTTTTTACGTACTGCACATATGTTTATAAAAATAATAGCAAAAATAGATGGATGGCTCAGGTCTGTCAACTTGCCCGACTTGCTGTTCAAACGTACAGTTCATTATTTCTGCTTTTGCTGGTGGTGAGTTTGACTGACACTATGGCGATCTATCACGGTTTCACAGATGTAGAAGACCTCATTTACAACTGAAGGTGACATTGTTTTTGTGACAGTGTTGGGTGATAATGACTGATCTGTGTAAAACAGAACACAAGCGAGCTTCACTATATTTAGTTTGGCTCTTCTTGGCTGTGAGTGACTTTCACCAAGAAAAAGAAACATGGGTCAGATATAAATTTGTAGGATGATGTGGTTTAAATAAAATTAAAATAATTCACACATTTTTTTTTGATGAGAACTGCTGATGGTGCACTCGATTTTAACTAGATTTATTTAACTGGCATGGTGCAGTAAAATGCATTGCCAACACTATGAAATTCGGGTTCTGATCCTGTCATTATTATTTTTGCTATGTTAAATTGTTAGTAGGATGCCAAAGGGAATATCCTTTAAACATTATTTTATACAATTAAGGTTCGCTTATAAGGTTTACACTTTGGGGAAATTCACCTTAGGGCAACTTCCAATTAATACCTTGACTATGATGTTAAGTAGTCAATTGAGTAGCATATGGCCTCCTCATGGGGATTATTGCTTAATACCTTAATTTGTAAGTGTTGCCTGCAAATCAGGTTTGTTTAAGCATTTCATTTACTGTATAGATTATGTACAAATGCCAAAATTATGCACTAACAGGAGTGAAGAAAGAGCATAGGGCCCACTTTTAATCTGATATCTGATACACATGACTTGTATAAACATATCTGGGAAGCTGTTATTGACTTTCCATGACAGTTTACACTTATAAATGTCATGGAAAGTCAATAACAGCTTCCCAGATATGTTTATACAAGTCATGTGTATCAGATATCAGATTAAAAGTGGGCCCTATGCTCTTTCTTCACTCCTGTTAGTGCATAATTTTGGCATTTGTACATAATGCTCCCCTAATGTGTTATAATGATGCTGTGAGAACTTATGACATTCATATTCAATACAAATTTATTTCTAGCAAATAAGATTTAATGATAAATCTTCTGTTAGCTTGGTTTTATTGTCCTTTTTTTCCAAAATATTGAGACAATAGTTATTCTAAACATTTTTCATTCAGTACATTCAGTTTCACCATGTACTGTGTAAACATGAAAACAGGCTAGTAAATAACGTGCTTATATACATGGGCCGTATTCAGAGTTGGCATGTATTTTCTTTTTGAATATTGAAATTTCTTTTAATAATTCTGCAAGGTAAAAGTAAAATAAAATGATCAGAAATTGGTTATGCAGTTGCTTGTCAGGTTTTTTTTAGATTACAATCTAAATCTCTATTCTGCCACTTAAAATGAATTTCATTTATATTCATGTTTGTTTGACTTTTGTAGATGATATACATAATTGAATCATTAATCCATAAATCATGTGCATAAATTTGGGCACAGATAAGACACTATTAAAACTGATTCCGGTGACAAGTCTATGCACTTCTAATTTCCTCATCAGCCACTGAATAAACCCAAATGTAGAACCCCGGTTTGTGAAGCTGTGTAAGAAGACTCCGGATGATACGCACAACGTCAAGTGAGCCCTTTATTTTTCAGTGAGCTTTCAAAAAAATACAACAAAAATAAAACCCCAAAGGAAGCTCCAGCTCAGCCACTCTCTCTCTGGATGCAATCATTAATGAAATCACAAAGAGACATGAGTAAACTGGCCATAATAAGACATAGGTGAGAATCATTACGTGTTACCTGCCAGTTTGCCTGCCTCTTTTGTGTTTGAGCTCATCCAGATTTTTTTTAGCTAAAAGAAATTCTGATGTCACTACCAGTGAAGGAACATAATGAGCCTTGAAGTTTCCTGGTTTTTGCAACTTATGTTTGAAAGTTGTTTAATTAATTTATTTATTAGGAAGCGAACGATCCAGTACACTGGAAGGATATTGTGATTGAGGCAGTCTTTAAAGTAGTTGAAACAAAGGTTTTGGGCTGATTATAATTATAATAGATATCAATCAGTGGTTGACTCATTAATATCATTCTATTAATAGACTGATGTGCTAAGAGTCACAGAGTCTTTTCAGATAAACTGAGTTGTACTTTTACTCAAGTGAAAGTTTAAAGGGAATACTTTTACTAGAGTAATACAGGGTGGGTGAAAAGTAACTAGGCAATATTTAATAGCTATTGAACTTATTTTCATGCAGGATGGTGCACCACCCCATTTTGCTCTTTATGTGCATGCATGGTTAGACAAACATTTTCCAGGACATTGGCTGGGATGATGCAGACATCATGAATGGCTCCCAAGAAGTACAAATCTTGAATGTGATTGTCTTTCTGCAGGACTATGCAAATGATGGCAGGACAAGACAAAGCCTCGCACACTGGAGGACTTGGATTCAGGAGGTTCTCAGCAATATCAACGACTTCCTTCAGAAGAATGCCTGTGCATTCCATTTCCATTTAAGGAAACTGGTTAAAGCCACCAGTGCCTACATTGAAATTGAAAGATTTGCTTTCATTTTCCTATGCAATAAATTACATGTATGATTTGTTTAGATACATTTGTATTACAAATATGGACTTTATTAAAATTGTTTTATACCTAGTTACTTCTCACCCACTCTGTATTTTACCTAGTGTATTTCTACCAAGTCAAGTACATGGTTTGTGTACTTCATCCACCACACAATGCTATACTGTTTATTTTCACCAGCTGCATGTTACATATCTACAACAGAACTATTTTATTTCAATTATTTGCAATACTGGTTGGAAGCTATTTGCATTTCATCGTGTCTATATATGTATTCTTATTGTGACAATAAAGTTAACCCTGCCTAGCCTAATTGTGTGCTCACATTAATGCATAGGCTTCTATCAGGTTTTCCAGTTTTCTCCTTCATCCCATAAACATGCCAGGTAGGTGAACTGGCTATGCCAAATTGCCTCTGTGTGATTGTGTGTGTGTATGCATGCTATCCTGTGATAGACTTGCCACCCCACCCAGGGTGTGTTCCTACCTTGTTGACAGCGTTCTTGGCATAGGCTCTGACTTCAACATGACCCTGAACAGGATAAAGCAGTTGCTATGATCATGAGGGACTGGTTAAGTAAAAAAAAAAGTCTTAAACACATCACAACAGTTAATTATACTGGGCCTGAAGTGACAAAAGCTTTTAGCCAGAGCTTCTTTAAAGAGACATAATGGGGTGCTTTAGTCACATTTAGTCATGTTACTTTTAAATACGTTCATGCCCATTTGGAAACATGAAGGGATGGGTCTTTCTAGCCATCTGGCTGGCTCCCTTTCCTCCTTTCTCTTCCTTCTCTGCACTATGCTCCAAACCTCTGCATTTCTTTCCACTCCATTGGTCTGGCATGTTGGCAGCCACCTCATTCAAGCCTCATCAACAGATGGCTCTGCAGCAGGTAATAATGACTCAAGACAAACTCTTAAATTGATTATGCCATGCAGACAAAGGATCAGCCCTACTGAGAGGGGAAATGGCACCATGTCAACACACTCCTACGCTACAGGCACGGGCTGATCCAAAAACGGGGAAAAATACGGGAAATGGCGAGAAAATAAAGGCTAATGGTTCAGACTTTACCACCTACTGTGTGAGAGTTCCGCCGATTCAAACAAGGGTTAATTAGCGATCTTAATCAAACCTTTGGCCAAATGCTAGTTTGATATGAAATCTTTCAAAGAACATTGAAAAGGATTGAATAAGGCAGAGCAATGCTTTGAGCAAAGTAGGCCAGCCTCAAGTGCAGGCACAATGGACTAATCAACGCCACCTGACAGCCATTACACTAACAAAGCGGGCTCTCCGCTGGACCCATCTTCCACTTAAAACCTCAGCAACTGGCTTAGCGCACCTCCTGTGCGGTTTCATGAGAACACATCAGGACAAACCTTATTATATATCTTACTTGGAAGCCCACATACAGGGACCTGACACTTAAGATAAATAAAGGTGGCCACTCATTCTTCTTTCAGAGCATCAATAAGACTTGATAGCATAACGAGCCTGTGTTACCAAACAGCGACAGATTGTGACTGCATTGTGGAAACCACACTTCCGTACTCTGTCACTCATTTTCCAGCCTGTGGAACTATCTACAAATGGCAGTGCTACTAAAAGTAGCCACATTTCACGCCGCTGAAACTTGTCTTCAATCTTAAGTGAGAGTTCCTCCATCCTGGGAGCCATAATTTGAAGCCAGTGTGTCAGAGGCAGCAAGAGCAGACATCTGATTGCTGGATAAAAGGGTCTGATCATTTAAAAAAAATCTATAATTCATGTCTATTCATTTTGCTGTTGAGATAAAACATATTTCGGCCACCCTTCACAGAATGCAACCTGGATGTAAAGTTGGATACAGAGAATTTAACATAAAATAAAAAATACAAAATAATTTATTTTAGATCATATAAAGTGCTAAGTGGGTCTCAGAGGTTGCAGGTAACACAATGTGGTATCAGTGAGCAGCGAACGTGACCAAAATGCATTGTAAAAAAGAATGCACTTGAGGCTAACACATACTTATAGCACCAAGCAATCGATGTGGAACTGGGGAGGCAGAAAAAACTGTCAGAGACTGAGAAACCCACCAGGCCTCCTCTGTATATTGGACACAAATAAACATGACACCTACTGCCAATGTGAAGTGTTAAGTGTTTATATTTAGTGTAGATATGCGTCATCTTGTTGTCTGTGCTGGGGAAATAAATCTACTTTTGGACTCTCATATACTATATACTGTATATATATATATATATATATATATATATATATATATATATATATATAATGCTTGTTGCTGATTCTTCACAATGGATGACTATCACAACGAATGTGATGTTTGCTAGCAAATTTTTTTAAGAATTAACAACATTGGTAATATAACATTAAAATACATGTATCAGTGGACTCATTAGTGTTAAGAAATAATAATAAATTATTTAGCGGCCTCTGCAGTCTGTCATACTGACACATGCTGTAGCAGACAAACAACAAGCATGTGGTGTGAAAAAAAAATAAACATTTGCACTCAGCTGGAGCATGCACACTTAGTACTTACAGTAGGAAAAATTGTGAGGAAATCTAACTATGATATAAAATTGCCTCTCAGCAAAGTAAAGCTTTTTTTCCAGACCAGGAGTTTACTTTAAAATTCAGGTCACCTCATGTGGCCTCTCTACTTTGAGCCACTTTTGTGCATTTGGGGAAAATATTTTCTGAATATCTTCCTCTGCAATTTACCAAAAACATTTTTAAAGTGCATTGGAAAAAGAAAAAAAAAAAAAAAGACAAAAAAAAAGAAAACGTGTTTAGAACACTATTTCCTTTCCATTTGTTAATTGTGACAAATCCTTAATCTCTATATTTTTGCTTTAATTTCCCAGGTGTAAAAGAGGTGGTTACGAGCCCGTGTTGGACAAATGAAAGATGACAGAGAAAATACACAACATCAAATAGGGCTCCGCTGACCATGCCTTTATTTAGAGGTTTATAATGAAACAATCGCCTCCCTGTGTGTGATAGATTTTGCCCTCCCTGCCCAATTAATCTTCCACTGTGGTTGAGAGTAAATTGAATTATCAGGGCAAAATATATCAGAGTAATTGACTTTTTTTTTTTAATGGGTTAAAAATAGCAAAGCCAAACCAAGCGCATGTTTAAAAAATAAAATAAAAATGAATACATAAAGTGAGCTTCATTTATTTAATGCACGATGTTGAATTGTATTTAAATTATAAAAAAGGTAATCAGTGTTGCTAATAAGCCACAAATTAGAAAGCTATTACAGATGTATTGTGTCCGGTTTATATATATATATATATATATATATATATATATATATATATATATATATATATATCTTTCGGAAGGCACTGTGCCAAATTTCATGTTGAATAAAATCGGAATATGATTTTTTTTCTTTAACTGTTTTCTTTAACAATTCCTTCTCGCTCTTTCACAGTCTCTTTCCAAGCTTTGCCAATAATCCGATTTCTTTGCCAGGAAAAAAAAACATCTATCACCTTTTATGAAACTGTCATTTATGGCCCCCTATACGACATGGACCATTCGCAAGAATAATTGTTTGCATAAGTACCATTATAGCGTCGTTTCTGATCCCGAGCCGCTTTGTATTTGTGAACACACTACTCCTCTAGCGAATGAAATGTGCACACTGAGAAGGACCCATACTCTTTAATTTCATGGCTCCTTAACTTTCATACAGTTAATTTTACTTGTGCCTCGCCATATTCCCACCTATTGAGTGCACTTTCTCAAGAAAATTATGGGAGGGTTTTCAGGACAGCGGAAGATAAAGTCAACAAGTAAATCTACTGAAGCGCACGAGAATGCTGGGACGTGTATGTGCAATGCTTTTTTAAAAAAAAGAGAGACAACACCTTTATGTGAGTCTTCAAGAAAAACTTCTTAAATGTATGATATTAATTTAGAAGGCGCTCTTATTAAATGCATAAAAAAGAATGAAGTTAAACTTAACTGCCATGAAATAGAGAGAAAGGAGAAAAAAATTGTCTATTTAAATTCTGGGCAGATGTTTGCACTTTGCCTGTGTGTTGTGTTTAATGCAGTGACCACTTTCATCCTTCAATGGAGTTTAAAATTCCCTCCAGATTGCTTAATCTATTTGTGATTATTTCAATGCAAACGAAACAAAAGGCACAATGGCAAAGAGCACTTTTACAGGCCACGAATAATGAAACCCCAAACACCCACAGCCTTTTTATAGAGAAACAAATAAACTCTCAGAGGCCAGAAAAGAGAATAATGACTCAGGAAAGAAAGTGTATTGAAGAGAAAATGCAATAATGACAGACCCACACACCTATTGTATATTGAACATGTTTTGCAGTTCCAATATCTTGTAAGTCACTACATCCTGTCTATTGATAAATACCAAATCCCAAATATTGCTATATACTATATATCCCATCAGAATTATTGCCACTTTCATAAAACAAAGGACAAAAATATTTGTATAATACACATATTACAGTAAAACAATATTTGAGTATTGAAACAATTTCACTCTAACACACAAACAAAAATTAAAGCTACTATCTTGATTTTAACAAAATAAATTCTTATTAGAACTTTGTAAACCCCCATCCCCCCTGCCCCAAAATGCTAAACAATTGTCACTACTTTGTCAGTATCTGTTTTTACTTCCAGGGTATAAATGTAACATGGCACACATTATCTTTTACTTATCCATGTATCATTAAAAAAAGTCAGATGTGCATAAATGAGAATGTTATAAACTGAAATATAAAAACCTTTGAGGCCAAAATAAGCTTCATTTTTCTAAAACAGTTGGAGCCATGAGAGCACTCTTACCCCAGATAGGGAAAATGAAGTTTAGTAGGCTTAACATTTCAAATTGGTTAGACTTAGAAACGTCACCTGCTGCCTTGAAAACATCAATTGAATAAACTCAATATAAACATAACATTTGTTTTAACTCAAAAACCTTGACTTTAGCATTTAGAATGTATCATGCCAGCTGGAGTTAGATAAGAGAAATCACGTAATAGTGCTACCACATGTTACATTGTGAGTTTTAAAATGAACTTCTTTCCTAACAAGCAACAACTTTTTGCTCATTCCTGGTGAGAAAATGGGAACTGTGTACAACGAAAAGCGCCTACTACAACAATCAAACCTGCTGGAGGATCATTCATGCTTATTGCGTGGAAAGTGGTCTCAGTGGATAAGATTTTGGACATCTGGTCGGAAAAGTCATGGGTTAAAATCCCAGCATCACTAAGCTGCCACTGCTGGGCCCTTGAGCAAGGCCCTTAACTTTCAATCGCTCAGCTGTATAACTGAGTTGACTGTAAGTCGCTTTGAATAAGGGTGTATGCCAATTACCATTGGTATTGCTGCTTCATGGTTGCTAGTTCATGAGCTCAGGTTAAGATTAGTTCTTCCAAGTACAAGCATATTGTAAACCTAAAGCTGGTTGCCTCTACCATGATGATAGAAACAGATTTCAATAAAGTTATTAGTCATTTATACTCCCAAATCAACAGAAATGGTTAAAAGATTAATCACAGTTGTAGTCAAGATCATTACAACTATATGAAGAGATATACAGTGCCTTGCGAAAGTATTCGGCCACCTTGAAC
>JAAIIK010000095.1:659621-675713 GCA_014706435.1 Silurus glanis
AAATAAAATTTTTATTTATTTATTTTTTTCTGACAAACAATTTACAGACAATTTAACACACACACAGAGCGCTCCGTGAACAAACAGAAGCTGAGGCTGCCTCTCTCCATATGCGTTTTATACTTCCTGGTCGTGATGTCACCCCCCTGGTGACGGCCAGCATCCAATTTCTGACTGATTACACACATTATTTCAGAGCGTGAACACTCGGGCGAGTTCCCAAAGCGTTTCGACGCAGCTCGAGTTCCTGAAAGGGAACCATTCCTGCTCATAAGGTATAAATACACAACGCTCAATTTAACTCCTAAATTCTGTAAAGCTGTTTTGAGACAATGTCTGTTGTGAAAAGCGCTATAGAAGTAAACTTGACTTCACTTGTTAGCAGCATCCTGCTGTGGGGATGTTTTTCAGTGGCACCAGTTCAGGGGTTGTCCTTCTTCTGACAAATTTTTGGTAGGTGCTAGCTATCCACTGCATACCATGAACACCTTGCACTTTTGCTTTGAATCACTCATCTAGCCATTACTATTTGTATCCTGCATAAAAGTCAATTGGACATTTACACCTGGCCATTTTTCTTACTTAAAACACAGCAACTTTAAAAATGGACTTTCTGTCCAATTATTAAACCACTTGACATTTGCCATTATAACAAAATCATCTGTAATTTACCTAGCAGTGGGTTTAATGTTATGGCTATCTGCATGGCTGTTTTTCCTTTTGCAACTTGTCATCCAATTCTTGCTTTCTTGACTTTATTAACACTGGATTTCCAATACATATTTAATCAAAAACCCCTCTTTTCTGTTTTGTGAAGCTCATACTGAAACCTGACCTTTTTCCCCGATGTTTAAAATCACTGATCCCCCCCCTCCTCCTAAATGCCATTGCACTAGCAATGCCATTGCATGAGTCCCTTGGTGACATTATCATGGCAGACATTGCTAAATTCTTATCAAAATAACAAAAATACAGCACCAGCCAAAAGGATTAGCTGCAGAATCACTTAGTATATTGAAATTATACACTGCCTGGAGAAAAAAAAGGTCAAACATTCCAATCTCTTGTTTGACCACCTTTTGCTTTGATTACGGCACGTATTCGCCATGGTATCATTTCGATAAGCTTATGCACTGTCACAACACTTGTTACCAAAATGAGTTGTATTAATTTCTAGCAAAGATCTTGATGATTGGAAATCATGGCCAATAGGCAACTCGTGACGTCATCGGTGGGCGATGTCACGTAAACCAGGAAGCTACAAAATGGCTGAGCGATGGTAGCGATATTAGCTTCTGATTGTTCAGGTAAGTGCTTTGAGTGTGAATCTATGCAGCCATGAGCTTTAAATGCAAGCAGAATTCCGACTGTGTGTTGCTTTTTGCCAAGCTTCATTCGGGGGGATACACTGTTAACTGTTAGCCGAGTTAACTGTTAGCATTTTTAGCTGTGCAGCTATGACATCCCGGAGAGTGCTCTTGCGAGGCAAAGCGGTGCCGAAGGTCGCGGGGCTCGCAGGCCGACATAGCAGAAGGCATGGAGATGGATGAGTTCTCTGGGTCCACTAAGCTAGAGATAGCTTGGCCCAATGAGAAGCAGAAGCATCCATATGAGACCCCTCCAGTGGTGGCTCAGAGACAGAGGGTTCTCCCGAGGGAGCAACCCACTCCATGCTATCAAGGTCTTGAGGCGAGCTCTTAGAGCCTTAGATATATGGAGAGAACATACGTTCCTGTCTCAGGGCCCTGTCTTGGGAGCTCCTTGTCCTCGTATAATGCTAACAACAGACGCATCCCTCACGGGGTGGGGAGCTGTCATGAGTGGCTGCTCCACCCAAGGTCGGTGGAACGAGCTACATCGTTCATGGCACATAAACTGCCTGGAGATAATGGCCGTGCTTTTAGCACTAAAACACTTCCTCTGAGAACTGAGAGATCGCCACTGCTTGTCCATACAGACAACATGTCGGTGGTCTCGTACATCAACCACCAGGGGGTCTCCGATCTCACCCCCTGTACAGGCTGGCCCGGCAGATCCTTCTGTGGTCCCAGGGTAAAATCCTCTCGTTGACAGCAGTTTACATCCCAGGCCGGTTGAATTGGAGTGCAGACGCTCTTTCGAGGCAAGGGTCGAGGTCCAGGGAATGAAGGCTCCACCCCGAGGTAGCGGAGCAGATATGGCGGAGATAATACAGAGCCCAAGTGGATCTGTTGCGACTCAGGAGACTTTGCACTGCCCCTTCTGGTTCTCTCGCTTTCTCAGCCAGCCCCACTGGGGCTGGACGCCATGGTGCAGACTCCTATCGCGCTGCTCCCGGGAGTTCCTGGAGAGAATCCTCCAGGAAGGAGTACGTCTCCTCCTGGTGGCACCTTGTTGGCCATGCAGACCGTGGTTTACGGACCTGCTGTCCCACCTCGAGGGACCTCCTTGGGAAATTCCTCCCAGGAGGGATCTCCTCTCGCAGACAGGGGGAAACTCTAGTTCACCACCGCCCAGAGTTATGGAAGCTATGGCTGTTGCCCCAGGGGGCACAGTTTCTAGCAGCTGGTCTCTCTACTGAGGTAGTTGAGACCATCCTCCATTCCAGAGCTCCCTCCACGAGGAGGTCTTATGCCGCTAGATGACAGCTGTTTACCACGTGGTGTGAGCACCACCAGTTAGACCCAGTCAACTGCCCGGTTGGTTCAGTGCTGGAGTTCTTGCAGGAACAGTTTGCCACATGGTTGGCCCCGTCCACCCTGAAGGTTTACGTGTCCGCTATCACCTTCATTAGGTTTTATGACCTTGACGTCAGAATCACTCCTGGCTCCTCTGTCCTGCATGCTGGTGGTGCTCAGAGACACTAGGCAGGGACTGGTCAGTATTGCATGATTGGACACTTGTTTCCAAAGCGTTTTGACGCAGCTCGAGTTCCTGAAAGGGAACATCTTTAGGTTACTTATGTAACCCTAGTTCTGCCATTGTCATCTTGGAATATGCCTATGCCATCAGGGAAGAGAAATCGATTGATGTATAAACCTGGTCCTGGCATAGTCAGTTTTTGGGCACTTAATGTTTCTGAACCTAGACCTGACTTACTGAAGCAACCCCAGATCATAATATGTCCCCACAGTCTTAAACGGTATGCTCTAGGCATGATGCGTGCCCACCGTATTAATTCTTCAGCCTCTGTTTTCTCCTGATGTGACTATCACACTGGAACATGGTACAATTAGACTATTTATATTGCAAGTACATTATCTGACATGGTTGTTTAAGAAATAAGAAGCTTGTCAATGCATCAGTTACAGTAGGGTTAAATAATATGTTGCCAGCTAAAACTTTAATTAATCTCTCGATGGCTCTTACATATTTGCTTATCAGGTGGGGCAGGCCCTTTTGTGGCCAGGCATATATAAAGTATTAAAATGTGTTTCAGGAGGAAATATTTACTTAAAACACCTCATGTTGTATTTGTTTTGACTTCCTGCAACAAGATACACCTTTCTAGTCTTTCAACTAATATACTAGCACCTTTTTACAGAATATCTCATAGTAAATATTGAATAAAGTACTTTTTTTTTTCCAGCTCAACAGAATCAAAATTATTGAAAGGGGTTAGAATAAATGACTCTTTAGACATTGGGTTGTAAATTTCAAGTCCTGTGTGACTACATGCCTGCACAGATCAGTGTTTTCCCTCTTCTAATCCACCACATTCAAGTCTGTAAGGTTCGGGTAATTAGCTGATAAAGTTGAATCAGGTGTGCTAAATGAGGTCGAATAATAAACACTGCACCGGCGTGTCCCTCCTAGGTTAACAACCCATACACATCCAATCCTACGTGCCCAGCTCTAATAACACAGCATTTTGGCACTGAATCATTTGACAGTGCAGTTTAGAAAGTGCATTATTAAACAGGGAGTACATGTCAGTCATCATTTTCATCCATTGGCTTCATATATTAGAGGCGATAATTACATCACCATGAAACAAAGGAGCGGCTCTAATAAATAAATCAAAGGTAGAGAAATGGAAAAGATTATTAACTCTATAAAAGTTATGGAGTCAAGACAATAAATAAATGTATAAAAAAAACCCAGTTTCATACCAATTTCCAATTCAGAGAGATTAATGTGTTAAATACTTCAAAGTCCCACCTTGTTTGGATATAACTTATTGTACTTATGCACTAGGATAAACATAAATGGAAAAAAAAATATATTCAGAATGTGTAATAAATTAATTTTTATTTGTACCAGTGCTGTGGAATTTTTAATTGTACTTAAGACAACAACTACATCAGCATCTCTGTCATCCATAATATTACAGCATCCTTTCTTTTGTAACAACTTGCTCAAATGCTCCATGTCAGTAGCCTTCAGTGTCTCAGGCTGTTTTTATTTTTCTTCTTAAATTCTGTAAAGCTGCTTTAAGACAATGTCTGTTGTGAAAAGCGCTATAGAAATAAACTTGACTTGACTTCTGCAAAACAAGTTATGTTTTCTGTAACATAAGTTAGGAAGGTCTCGATTGGCCTGCTATAGAGCTCTGACCTCAACCTTATTTCACACCACTGGGATGAATTGGGACTGACCGTTCCCCAGGCACCCTCACCCTACATCAGTCCATAATTTTACTAACACCACTGCAGAGGAATGAGCACAAATTCATAATCATGCATTATGGCTAAGATGCTTTAAACAGAGATGTTGACAGACAGCAAGCAACGCGGTGTAGGCAGTGTAAAATGCATTGAGGTAAACAGCAACAAAACTCAAACGCATTCCAACTTCAAGTAGAAGAAGCCAGGAAAGTGAGGAGAGAAGCGGATTTTAATGAAATCTCTCAGGAAGGAAGTGTTATGCGGAGGAGGATCAGATCTTTGTGAGCTTAAATATTTTAGTCCACATATAAGGAGTGTGTCATTCCTCACTTTCTGCCTGCCAGCAGCTGTTGCCATGACAATGGAGATAGGCTGTAGTATATGTGCACCTTTCTCAAATATTGGCTAAATCTATGGCCTGAGATAGCAATAAATATGTGAAGCTTTTAGGGGAAACATGAGGGGGAAAATGCTTGAACCTACATTTCAGTCTTTATTTGTTCTGTATTACAGAAGTTAAACATCCGAAGTTTTTTTGCAATTATTATTTTCATCTTTAAAATATTGTTGTTGTTGGAATACACAAAGATAGTGGTGCCAATAAGAATTAACCCTCATGAAACAATGAACAAGGAAGCGGAAAGTGGATGCGGATGCAGACCATTTATTGTTAAAATATATATTGTTAAAAATGTTAAACATACAAACACAGAAACAAAGTAATCAAGAAACCCTAACCCGAGCAAGACACTGTGGAATTCATATGACGAGCATGGAACAACAAGTGTGAGTCAAAGACAGCCATGAAATCTGAGTAAAACAGTACTTTATATAGACAAGTGCTAATGATCCTGAAGGTGTAGAAAGTGACATGTGAAAGTGCAGTTACTTGTGGGAAATGAAGTCTGTGTCTATAATCTTGACTTCACCCTTGCTTCATTATTATCTAAGAGTAATGCAGCAGTACTGTAACCCTTTTCTTTTCATTTTGAACAAATCTTTTATATGACTTAGGTTATATTATGAGATGTGTTTATTTAGTGTTTTCTGTGCATACCTCCTTCATTCGTAACATGAGAACTCAATAGGATTCTGAAAAAATGTCACAAAAACATTTACACTTTCCTCTTTTATTAATTTTGGATATGAAAGGCACTGTACAACAGATATAAACAATAACTCAGACTTGAAGATTGAAAAGTTTCCAGTACAAATCTATTGCAGTTTTCCTCTCAAATAAACAGTGTGAACAAAATGATTCAAAGATTTGTTAATTTTGCTGAACTAAGATCCAAGTCAGTAAATTAATCTGATCTACTAATCACTAGTCCATTTGGCTTAAGCAAATAACGTTCAAGAATTTAAACAGTCATGTGAATATCATTAACATAGACAGCTGAACCAAGTCTCTGACACACTGTATCTTACAACTGCATTGCAAGGCAGCATTGTATTTTAAGTCTAACTTTAGATATTTCTACAGTCTGTAGTGGATTTTTTTTATGTTGAGTGAGAAAAGAAACACTTGCTATTTAGTTTTTTTGATTGATTGATTAATTGTGAGATTTTTGTGTTTGTGATGGCCTATTCAGAGATTTAGAGCTCCAGAATCAACCCTGATCAAAATGAAGAGAGAAGATACTAATATGAATTATCAATAAAGAAAGATAATAATAAAATACTACTTGAAATGTAACACAAAAAAGCACATTATTGTCGACTAAATAATTACAAGTACCATTCAACACTGAAAATAAGAATAATGTAAAAATAAATGTAATTCTATAAAAAAGATACAATTTACGAGTTTGACTTAAGATTTTTCGATCCTACAATGACAAGAGCAATACGACAAAATTGTAAAAATAAATAATTAAATTTGCGCAACAGGCACAGGCAGCAGCGTACGTTGTACGATATGTTGGACGTGCAGCTGGGATGATCACATCTCACGCCCTGTGAGATGCCCCATTCTCGCTAGCGGACAACGGATTAAAGTTGTCTAAGTGTGTATTTTTTCAGTTTCAAATGGTTTCAAACAGCTATTTTTGTGATAAAAGCATGTCTCCCAAACGCCAAGTATGTCTCCTGCTGGTAGTGAAAAAGAAGAGGAAAGCCATCAGTTTAGAGCAGAAAATGAAAATTATAAATCAGTCTGTCACGGCACAGTCATAGCACCATCTTCAACAATATTACTTATGATGGGGTCATAGTAATGTATTTCCAGTAAGTAGAAGGCTACCTGTGTGTGTATATATATATATATATATACACACACACACACACACACACACACACACACACACACATTATATATAAAACTACATTAATTATATAATTTATAATGTAATTATTAATTTTAAACAATAATACTGCACCGATAATGTTTTGAGATTTTGAGATTTGTGGGTCCCAAATGAGATTTTTCACTGCTATTGTTTTGCCCTGTTACATCAGAATACTTAACACCTGCTAACATCTCACAAGAATAATGGGGAAAAAAATGCAGCAACAACTGACACATTTGCACCAGAATTGTCAAACACATATATAAAAAAAAATATTTTAAAATAAACAAATTTAATGTTTCAGGATGGATTTCATTTTTTTCCATGAACTGTGTAGTTTCCCATTGTTTTATAGCATTATTAAATGTGCACAATGACAGCTGGACATTTAATATTCTTTTTACATGTTATCAGTTTCCCCCTTTCTGCATTACCAGCTAGTAATGACAAACATGTCATTGAGGTCAGGGCCCTATACCAGCCAGTCATGTGCTTTTACTTTATACATACTGTATAAAGTTTTTGTGATTAGCTGGGCAATTTTCCATCTAAGTCAGCAATGTGTACCCCTTAATAAATGCATTAATTAAAAGTTTGACACTGTTAGATGTATTGTATTGTGTCACTGCAGGCTAGGAATCAAAAGCATATCATGCCAAGAGTTTTATAGAAAGTTTTAAAAGCCTAGGAGAGTAAAGTCAAGGCCTGTAACAATTCCCTCCACTCTCTGGTTTTGTCCTCTGGGGTTTTGTTCGGGTGAGCTTCTTCCAATTATGATATTTTCTTTTTCATTTCAACATCCAGGCTAATGAGTTCACAGTTCAAAACTGCTTTTTCACAGGACGACAAGGCTTTCTGGTGCACAGATAATGATGGCCACTTCCAACTGTATCTATAGATAAGCTTTTTGTACTATATTAATTGCAGTATTTAGGAGCACTGGGTTAAGAATTGATTTGCAGTACAGACACAGAATATGCATATATCTTTTAAACTAAAATTATTGTCTGTCTGTAGTTGGAATATTTTCCCAATGTCCATGTGGGTTTCCAGGTTTTCTTTTTACCACCACCTCCCAAACGCATCCTAGGAGTTAAACTGGATATGCTTAATAGATCCTAGGTATGTGTGTTGCTATGCAGTGGACAGATGACAGATGTCACATTTAGGATTGTCCTCCAGAATCATCCCTGGCCAATATAAAATAATGATGATTAGGATGACGATATGTATCATTAAAAAAAATAAATAAAAAAAAACATGGCACAAACATATAATAGTAAAATATTGTCAATGTAATAATTACATTACATTTATAATTTATTATTGCAAAGAAAATATGTACAAAATAAACTATATAAAAATTTTGGAATATATTGTAACAATTTATCATGACTGATATTAATTCACTATTTCCCAGCATGAAATTATTAAAGCACTAACAAGCTTCTCTGTTCATTATAAGCCACACCAGTATAAAGAGACCTTGTTTAGAAGCACATATTCACACCTACACATTAATGCTGTTGGAGTGTTCTGACAGTGAAATCCATGTTAACAAAATGACATAGACTGAAACAAAGTTTCATTACTTCACCCATGCCACCTTTCTGCAAGCTTTGAATAAAACCCTTGTTACCACTATAGATCCTGAAGAAACGGTTTCTCCTAGCCACACATTTGTGTTCTGCAAAGTGCTATATCGATTCCAATGTACTTTCCTCTTTTTGTTCTCTAAGCAAAGTGGGCTAATACTACTGTGTTAGAACAAGAAAAAATGCACACACACACAAGCATGAGTGAAAAATAAACCTCAAGCAATAATTAGCGGAATAAAAACAAAAAAGTATTCTCTCAGCGGAGAAACAGCGGAGCTGCTGAATGTCTCACTGTGTCATATTAACACCTACAGATTAACAGAATAAGCTAGCAAAAACATCACAATCTTTCTCTGAGGGATAAATTAATTCTGTTTCACTTTACCTTACTTAAGGATAATATCCATGAAAACTGACAAACCTACTTTCACACTGAATAGAAAGGCATATTCTAACATTTAGCATCTATAACAGAAACAAATGATGACATGATACATGATTTAGTGACAGACACTTAATTATTGTCACAATAAGGTTGTACTTAACTGGCTGGCTAACTATATTGACTTGGTAGAACAATCTACATCTGATTTGTCACATATTAATGGTGATAATGTGCCACACAAAAAAAATTAAAATCTAAACTAAAATACACTCTATGGACAAAATTATTAGAGCACCTAGATTCTTCCCTGAACAAAGATTGTGGTAACAGTTTTATGCAATGTCTTTGGATGCAGTATTCAGTATTGATAAAGCCTTTCCAGAAGTGCAAGCTGGCCATACTATAGGCACTAATGCACCTTTTTATCATCAGACGTGCAGGCCTTTGAACTGTGCACTGATGATCAACCAGAAAGCACCTTTTGCAATGGGATCTGGCAAAGAGTTTGGAGATGGACCTTTACCTTTCTTCTGCCTCACCTGCCAGATCTAGGAGTGGGAGGGTATGGATGCCAGCAATCCCGTGGAGGACACTCCCCCACAGCCAGTTCAGTTTGAGAAGCTGTTGGAGGTAGTGACTCGTGCTGTAGCCAAGCTGGACATTACCTGGCCAGCCGATACACAGAAACAATGTCCTCTAAGTTAGCTGGATGAGCGTTTCTTGCAACTAACATCGCTACCTCCACGTCGGGGTTTGCCTTTTTTTTCCCCAGACCTACACACTGAGGTGACCAGGTCCTGGAATAATCCATAAGGCCTCGTTCCTGCCCACCAAGCCTCTAAGAACTACTTTGGCTTTGGTGAGCAAGGCTGCCTGCACACAATGGATCTTATGAATATGGTCATCGAGAAATTCCAGGAGGCTAAAAAACAGTCGGCGACATTCTAGTAGTTCCTTGCTGCTCTCATGGGGCTGCTTGGTGGGCGCAGTCCCAACCCCAGCCCCAGCCCAGCACAAATGCTAGTCATCATGCAATTCAGAGACGGAGCTCCCCAAGAAACTAGGGACCCTGGGTGGAGTTCCAGGCTGAGGCTCAAGGAACTCACAGATATGAGTACCGTTATTTTTAATAAGAGGGTTTCGGCCAAGAGATTATGATGAGTCAGGAGTTTTTACGGTCTCTGTCAGGATGGGGCAACGTGCACCTCAGAACACGGTGCCCGCCCCTCCTTGGTGCACTCATGGGATCTGCTCATTAACCCTGCCACAAGTAGTGCTTCAGGGCACAGCCATCTACAATGTGTACCCCCTCAGCCTCCGCCCAAGAATTTAGCAGATGGGGTGGCTTGACTCCTCTCAGGAGGCCCCTAGAGCTGCGCCAGGATATAGCCCCGGCTCTAGGCACACCAGAGGTCAGTCTTGAGAGACTGATTCCTTTAGGACACTATCTGGCAGCCTGGAACACCTGCTGGACATGTTTAGTGGGTCCTGTGCACTGTAGAGAAAGGCTATTTCAAATCAGTTCGAATCTCATCCCTGTTCAAAGAAGTGTGTCCCACACTGGTGGGGTCTGAGCAAGCTCTGGTTATGGAACAAAAAGTTCAATCTTTCTTGAGCAAGCAGGCCATCAAGGTGGTCCCTTCATTAGGCAATGAGCACGGGTTCTACAGCTTTAGTACTTTACAGTTCCTAAAAAGGATGGGGGACTGTGTCCCATTTTAGATCAACGTCAGCTGAACCGCTCCCTATTGAGACTCATTTTCAAGATGCTCACCCTGAAACAGGTCATGTCCCAAATTAGGTCCAAAGACTGGTTTTTCACGATAGAGTTGAAGGATGTTTATTTTTACGTATCCATCCTTCCTTTACATGAGAAGTTCTTAAGGTTTGCTTTTGGGGCAAAGCTTACCAATATCAGGTCCTTCATTTCAGCCTTGCACTCTCACCCCACACCTTCACAAAATGTGTGGATGCGGCTCTGGCTCCTCTGCATACTGAACTATATCAACGACTGGGTAATATTAGCTCAATCAGAGCACCTGGCGACCAGGCATTGAGATGTTTTTCTCGTCCATATTAAGGAATTGGGGTTAAGATGATTCAGCCCTTATGCATGTGCAGCTGTCTCCTGTACAAGTCGAGTCTATCCTCACGGCTGTCAAAAGAGTGAGAAGGCCAGCTACTCACTGTGAAGCAGCTTTAAAGATTACTGGGTCTGATGGCAGCTGCATCCAATGTGTTGCCACTTGGCCTCCTATAGATAAAACGCCTACAGTGGTGGCTCAGGGACAGAGGGTTCTCCTGAAAGGGCAATCCACTCCGCACAAGCAAGGTCACACCGCGAGCCTTAGACATGTGGAGAGATCCCGGGTTCCTGTTACAGGGCTCTTGTCTGGGGCTCAATGTCTACCTAATGTTAACGACAGATGCCTACCTCACGGTTTGTGGGGTGGTCATGAGTAGCCCCTCTGCCCAAGGTCTACGGAAAGGGCCCCATCTCTCGTGGCACATGCTTGCCGTGCTTCTAGCATTTAAGCATTACCTCTCAGACCTAAGGGACCATCATCTGCTGGTCCATACAGTCAACACAACGGTGGTTTCCTACATCAACCACCAGGGGGGTCTGCGCTCTCGCCTCATTTACAAACTGGCACGACAGATCCTGTGGGCCCAAGTAAAGCTGCTCTCCCTGAGAGCACTATACATCCAGGGGCTTATCATGCTCCACTTGCCAAGCAGTCGCTAGGGAAAAAAACAGTTAGTGACATGTTCCCTCCACAGTACCCTGAGGCTGAGAGTGCCTGTATGGGACCTGACTGTTGTTCTGAAGGCCTTGTCTAAGTCTCCCTTTGAGCCCCTGCCCAAACTGCCCTTGAGATTTTTTAACAGTGAAGACTGTTATCACCCTTTCCGTGAGCCCCTCCTGTTTGGAGTTTACCCCAAACATGGCTAGTGCCTTTCTTTACCACAGACCGTGTTTGTTCCTAAGGAACAGCTGTTTGTCTACTACGGTCCATATTAAAGGGATTTTCTGCCAATAAGCAGACCCTCAGTAGATGGATTCTGGATGCTATCCACTCTTCTTATAAGTCCTCTGGTTTCCCCACTCCTTTCGGGGTCAGAGCGCACTATGGGGTATCTCTCTAAGACATTTGCAATGCTGAAGGCTGGTCCACCCCGCTGACCCTCGTCAGGTCTTATAGCCTTGACCGTAGTGGCCCATCTATGACGTAGCTGTGCCCATCAACACTAGGCAGGGATTGGTTTCCTGGCTTGAGTTCCTGAAAATTAACTTCTCTAGGTTACGTATGTTGCAGTTTTAAATTCAAAAGTACCTTATAATTTCCTTACAATGGTTTTCTTAGTTCAAATCATTGCATTTATTTTATTTTATTTATTTTTTTACATAAATTTAAGTTTGTCCAAAAATTTTTTGAATCAGGGTTTTAAATTAATATACAAACCATGTTCCAACTGTCACATAAGGTTCCTATATTCTTTCTCCTTTAAAAGTTTTTCTAAAGGAACAAGAGAATATAGATTTTTTTCCCCTCAAGCCTGTTTTGCTTTTGAGTGACCAACTTCACTGCTTTTGGAAAAGAAATAACTCTCAGAAGGTACAGATGATGCAATGGTTCTATGATATATGACAGACTAACAGAATATAGGATGAACAAAGGCAAAAAAAAATGTTTTCCAGTTGCCGTTAAGTAAATCTTCTATATACAACACTAAGTGAAAAAAGTGACACATTATAGTGACTTAGATGGTTTTTATGTTCTAAATGTGATAATCATAGAAATTAACCAGTATAAGTAGTTCTTAGGTGCTTTTTTCATTTAATCATTTGCTACAACAAGCATGGGCATGTGCAATGAATACTAAGTAGTAAAATCATTCAGATTCGACATTCATGCAGCTAAGTGAAGAGCATTTCGTTTACATCGTAACTGTGCTTTCTTCATAGTCCTTTTCTCTGGATCTTCATGTGTGTGCATGTGGCTGTTATATACTTTATCACAGTCATCATTATTCCACAGTAATAGCTTGTGGATGCTTGCTTTGTATGTGCATGTGTCCAAGTAGAACTGTGACAAGCTAGAAGAGTTAAAAAAAAGAATGAATTACAGTATTAGCAGACCTTACTTCATAGGTCCCCATGGGCTCTCATTTAAGAGAACGATGGTGGCTAATTAAGGAAACATTCAGGTTAGCAAGGCTCTACCTAATATTTTCCGGTCCATCTTCTAATGATACAGTCCTAATGACTTAATTAGTCTCCTATGAGGGACATGGAGAGTACATGCCAGATGTTCTTTGACACATAACTAAACAGCATCTGTTCTGCCTTTAAGCATAGTGGCAAGTTGGACTGCTCAGTGATGAAGACTTGCACGCACATCAAAAAATCCTAAAAATAACAATAATGAAGAAATGGCATGAGAGTACGTCTCTAGTCTTCAATGCTATGTGAAAAGGTCAAAGGAGTCAGAGACAATTGGTAGCACTTGGGTAGTGGCTGGAACTGGAAGAAAAAATATGCTCTTTCTGCTTGAATTTCGCTTTGTGAGAGTGGCCTGATGTGTAGATAATAGCTTGATGAAAGCTTTTGAGTGGCAATGCAAACATATAATTCTGTATTTTAGAGGTTCTTTCCTTGTCCATACAGAATATGGCCTAAAGCACAGCTGCTCAAGCTCAAGGACTCCTTATCTGTTCGCCTTTGGAGACAATTGCTCAGTGCAAGGTATTGATCATGCCTCTTGTGAAGCAGTCCTTGTGGACCAGCTGCTTCAGCAAGAATCACTTTGTGATACCTTTATTTGGAAGAAAATTGAGAGGTGACATTGCTGTAGCAGTAGGAAAAGACATGGACAGTGGACAAAGGAGTCCTCAATCTGATTCCACTATCAAAAACGCAATCGCTAACAGCTACAGGGAAGCACAAAACACTGACTGGTCAAGGTCAAAGTAGAGTCAACAAAAGAATGATGGCTACAGTGACAACAACAATACACTGGAGAAAATAATGTAAGTTACCTCAGTTTAGATTCAGTGTATATATTTAGATTCAGTTTAATTTCAGTGCAGGGTTTACAATTCTTTTTACATGCAGAACCTCTGGAGTGTATTAAGTGGCAGACAGCAAGATTGTTTAGTTTGCACCTCAAACTTTGAGTGCATTTAAAAAAAAAATCATCATTGAACTTGAAAAGACACATAATGCCAGGGGTAAAAGAAGAAACTAGAGTTAACACAGTGTCACTGTGGCTACTCTGGAAATAATATTTGTTTTGTGCATGCATGAAAATGCTAAAGAATCAATAGTGCTAGCATTAGCCACTAACCAGGAAGTGGCTAGCAGCTAACACTAGCACTATGGATTCTTTTATTAATTAGAATAGCGTTTATTTATTACACAAAGCATAGCACTGAAATTTTTTGAAATCTTTTCTTCCTATATACCAGCTTGTTTAGAACCTGGGGTCCGCTATGGATCAACACCCCTGAAGCACACAGGGTTAAGGGCCTTGCTCAAGGGCCCAAGAGTGGCAGCTTGGCAAGGCGGTGCTTGAACCCCTGACCTTCCGATCAGTAACGCATCGATTTCTTTAGCGTTTTATGTCCAACTTCAAGAATTTCTCTTGAAAGGAGAAAATCCTGACAATTCCATATATTGAGGGAGTGAATAAATTAAGGTTGGAAGGAATTAATACATTTGTTAAAGTCTGCTGAAATAAGTAAAACAGTTAGAAAATCACATTATTAAATGTAAATCATGCACACACACACACACACACACACACACACACACACACACACACACACCCAAATGGGGTCTAAACCCATTTAAGACAACTACCACTGCAACTGTGGCATGTACATCATCTGGAGCAACATTTATCTAATAACATGACAAAAAACATTAAAGATTTCAATTAAATACAACCTACTCACCAGAGATGCATACTCATAATTAGCAGTGCTCCTCAGAGGCTGTAACCCACTGGTACAGCTCGTATTCACTGGTCAGGAAGTGGTGAACAAACCCTTTTCCGGTGCTGAGACAAGCTAGCTAGCTTCGGGGTTGGCCGACCTTTCCATACGATGTCTAGCTATTCTTCAAAATGGATTTTTAAGTATGTCCGAGACCAAATCAATTTCTCTTCCTCCATAGACATAAAAAAGTCTAACTCAGATGTATTCATGTTTGCAGCGTGCTACAAATGTGTTTTCCCAATCGAACTTGGCTGTAACAGTTTCCCTCTGACCAACCAATCAGAGGATGGAGAAATGCTGACGCTATTCTGGGTCAGCTAGCTGAATATGAAATCTGATTCGTGAAAGAAACAGTCCGTTGCTAATATTATCTATGGTCAAAAGGCCAGCAGTACAGACTTTGCAGGCCCTGGACAGATTAAATTGACATGGCAGCACATAGAGGCTGAAATCTGATTGGACAAAAAATCTAACATCCACATACACGTGCTGGAAGCAGTGCAGCCAAGAGAAACACTACAAAATAAAGAAAATAAACTGTTGGGAATAAATTAATACAATTTCATGGAACAAATATTACAATTTAGGTTGTAAATGTAGGTCAGTGCTTCTAATAGTATTCAGGCCAGCAGAGAAGGCTTTGCTGGCCCTGACCGCCTGCCACTGGGTCTAACAAATGTAAACTATTGAACTTAATTTTTTTATGTATTAAATTTATTTTATCAGTTTAATTTGTGCCAATTTGATCAATTAATTGATTTAATCAATGTAGTAAAAAAGTGTATTGCATATTAAATTTTTTGCAATTGCTTTATTCTTTATTTTTTTTTTTTATATTATAAAAAAAAAAATGTATACCGTATTTTTCGGACTTTAAGCCGCTACTTTTTTCCCACGTTTTGAACCCCTCAGCTTAAACAACGAAGGCGGCTAATTTATGAATTTTTCCTGGGTTTTTTCCTGGTTTCACAAACTTCAAGCCAAAAAACTGAACCCCATAACATTAGACCAATGAAATTTCCGAACGGAAACAAAAAAACGCACCTCACCTGTATATATACCTCACCTGGTATATGTTTTCTGGTGAAAACCTTTGCACATAAATCTTAGACAGTGTATCCCACAAGGTTATTATTCCTAAATAAACATTTTCCATCATTAATATAAGAAATTTATATTAATTCTTAATGTAACCAGGTTAAAAAGACAAAGTGTATTCATGTTATTTAGGCTTT
>JAAIIK010000095.1:675723-738001 GCA_014706435.1 Silurus glanis
GCAGATGTTATATTCATGTGTCTGTTTGTTTCCTAACATCAGGGGCTTGTCTATGTTCATGGGTTGTTTATATTATGTCTATATTAGTTGGGTGAACAAAGAGTTTTGTTCCTTACCGTTGTGACTGGGAACAATTATTTGAGCACTGTGATAAGAGAAGTGGACTTTTTGTTTGTTAACCAGGTATTCACTAGTCCTACCCTTCCAACTCTATCTTCCCCAAAGTTTGCATCATTAACGCTGCACTGCTTAACGTGCAGTCTGAAAATAAAAGATCCCCGTTAAAATATATTATCTGTGTCCGGTGTCATTACTTATTCATCTCCCGGGCTACATTAATTTTTCTGAAATGTAATATATCCATACTATTATTAGGTAGCTTCTGTTGTGAACAACAGTTCTTTAATTTTAGAAGACCATTTTTTAATATACTTTGCTTTGGTCACAATCATTAGATAAGTTGGCAAAACAGTCCACAGTGTGTGTGCTTGAGGCTAATTATGAGTGTAAAAACTCAGGAGTTGAAACCAGTTAAGGTCTGCAAGTTGATATCTTATCTTATATGTTTTATTATGAAAAATTACTTATTTTAAACAGTTTCCAATGTTAAGGAGCGCATTGTGACAGGATTTTTCACTAAATAAACAGGTGTTTCATTCAAAGCTACATCAGATATTTACAGCACTAAACATATACAAATATTAGAATTGTGTTAAACCCCTATTTTATAACTCTATCTTACAAACCTTCTGATGTCCGATTTTCATCTGCATTGAGCATTGTGTTGGACAAATTTATATAGTCACTCTACTCATTGTGTTGATGTGCGTTGATGGCTGGAAACCTCCTCCTATTACTCTAAGCCATCCAGCACTCAATTAACAGTCCATTTGCATTTTGGCAGCACTCTGCTCCTGGCACTTGACAAATACCACTTTTCCTTCTCTGCCAGTCAATCATGAATCATCCTCTCATCGCAGGAGCCAGACTTCCACTGGGAATGGCAGACGCCTTCCTTTCAACAACGGCTCCTCCTGTAAAACTTAACCTCCACGAACCAGAGTAAGATTGTCAATTACTTAATGCGATTAACTCAGTTCAGCCAAAAGGCCAAGTGCACAAATAGAACAAAAAGTTGAGGTAAAGAAAAAAGTAAGGAAAAGAAAAAAGAAAAAAAACATGTGGGCGCAAAACACCAACAAATTGCAATGTGATTATAGATTTCATTTAGCCATACACCATAGCCAGAACTATTACCGCAGTAGAATTTTGTATATGTACTGTTTATGTGACAGGAAAATGTGTTGCAGTGCCCACTCTGCCTAGTCCAGTTCTGCTGCCATTTCTTGCTTTAGTAAGCACCTAGTCTTTTATCTGAGATTTCTCCCCGAAAAAAAGAACATTTAGATGAAGACCCGGCATCCAATTTAAAAGGTAAATGGGACAAGGTACACTGAAAACACTGAAAGTTCTTTCCTTCTGAGGTCCCCAGATGCGCACATCTATTCCCAATTTTTTGCAAACTCGTGCATTTTTCATCAGCTGATCTGCTATAGCTTGGATGCATTCAGGTGGAAAGCCCACAAGACTCCACAACAGCTGCGATTCTTTTACTCAGCCTGCGTTTTCCTTCACTGACAAGTGAACTGACATATTCGTCAACAACAGAGTTTATTTTGAACCACAAAACATCACAGCAGAAGGAAATCCAGATTTCAAAAGTGTATGTATTCATAAAAAAATCATTTTGTCTTGTTAATAACAAACAACCAAGTAGAAAGAGAAGTCACTTGCTTTATGTCTTCTGGACTATTTAAGGGTAGGGAAAACTTAATTTAGTTAACAACAAAAAAAAATTCTCATCAATCACTTTTTTTTTTTAGGCAGCCTGAACAAATTGGACATATACACCAATGCAACACCCTTACCAGTTTTTTAGGAAATTACACTGCTGGAGAATATATTTGAGAGCAGTGCCACGTTTTGAACAACAAGAGGGCAATGTTGAAGTGCAAAGTGCACTTAAACTAGCAGACTGAAGGGCAGTTTTAACCCCTGGGAATATCACCTGTTGAATAGAGCATTATCAAAAACAGTGAGTATGTGTACTCACTGTCCATTTTACTAGGATACACATTTTAGACCTTTGACTTCATGCAGTGCTTGCATTGCATTAACATTTACATTTATAGCAACTAAGCAGTTGAGGTTTAAGGGCCTTGCTTAAGGACCACCACCAGCCTAAACACAATGTATGTTCTGAAATGCTTTTTTGCTCACCACAGTTGTAAAAAGTAAGTATATTAGTACCCAAAGCCTTACTAGCAGTTCAATCCAGTCAAGTCTAACTATTCTTTTCTGACCTCTCTTATTAACAAGAGAGAACTTTTGCTAGATATTATTTAATTTTTGTACCTTTTTGTGTAGTTTGGATGAGTGACAAATCCCAACAGATTTGGCAGCAGTTTTTGAAATACTCCACCCTGGCACTGGTCTGGTCTAAGTTATTGGGATTGCATTTTTTCCCCCTTATTCTGATATTTGGTGTGAACAATAACTGAAGCTCCTGACCTGCTTTAATCAGATAATTGTATGAATGGGCAGGTGTACATGTGCTCATATATATATATATATATATATATATAAAAAAGACATTAAGTGTATATGTGCTGTTAAGTTAGATAGCTCTAGTGTGCATGAGGTAATGAACATTAGTGGACTCATTATTTATTTACACTTCATATTGTACATAATTTATTATGCTGCTGCTCAGGATAATACTGCACATTATTTAAACTTAGATTGCAATTAATACAACCAGCTGAGGATGGGTTCTCTTTTGGCTCGGGTTATATCTCAAGTTTTCTTCGACTCACCACAGTCACAATTGGCTTGCCAATTAGGGCGAAACTTCTAGAGATAAAAGAAAAAGAAAATAATAAACAGGGTGAGATCTAAATTTTAAATGCATTTTCTGAATCTCTTTATTTCTGTAAAGCTGCTTTATACAATTTACAGGTTTATTGGTAAAATAACTAAACAGTACATTGTACAGTGTATTGCACAGTATATTGTGCAGTATAATGTTATTTCATAGTGCTTTCTTAGTGCTAGTGCTTAATCTTAAACACTGTCATAGCTTCCAACATGTTTCTGGAAAATGTAATCTAAGCTTTTATGCATATGCATTTAGAAATGTTTAGTCCAGTTTTCCGTATGCTGCAGGATCGGTTAATTACTTTGAGTACTTGGCCTAACATCTGCGTAGGCAGGGCACTGAAGCAGTCTCCTCATGACACACAGTAAATTACTCGCATTAATCATTCAGATGCATTATTTGGTTGGTAAAGGTAAAATCTAAACCATCTATTTACTTCATTCCCATTACCACTGCTTGCACAGCGGCTGTACATTAGTTATCTTTATCGCAAAGTTGACTTGCAATTGATTTAAGGGAATTTAGTAAAAATAATATTTTTCCACAGCATTAACAGCTTGCTTCGCAAAGCCACACGTTATTGAGCCATGTATAGAAAAGCAACAATTGCGAGCTGCTGCCTGCCGAGAAACATTCGTTACCTAGAATATCCATTGTAGATCTCCTTAATTGCACCAACTAGGGAACCGATTCTAGGTCACCAACGTGCTGTTATTTTCTGATATTCAGCCCTAAGGCTATGCATAAGAGAGCACAGTCACACTCTGCTTGTTTAAAACTCCTCAACATTGACATTCTAATCTGCAGAACACAATTTGATAATATTTCTTCTTTCCTGACACACTCCATGCACCACAAGGTAAAACAATTATATAAATTGCTAGTTAAATAAAAGATAAAACTTCATGCAAAAGTAGACAGACTTGAACAAAGGCCCACTATATAATAATAAACAGATATTGCTGATTAACAGAATACACAGCATGACTGTCAATAATAAACAATGTTGCAAAATAATAATAAAATAGTAGTACTAAGGCAATGTAGATGGGGGTAAGGGATGTCGGGGATTAGGAATATTCAGTGGATGTGAGGCAGGAATACCAGGCTATCACAGGACACCATACACACTTGTCACAAATGTTGAGCTCAGTAGCTCCTACTTTTATACCAAAGACTGTAGAAAGAACATTTACTTGTAATCTTATACTCCAGTACTCATGTTAGTTCTCACTCTCCAGTGTTCTGTATTGTTGAAAGATTTATGATCAAACTCTTGATGTCACCCAAATGAGGATGGGTTCCCCTTTTGAGTCTGGTTCCTCTCAAGGTTTCTTCCTCATAACATCTAAGGGAGTTTTTCCTTGGCACAGTCGCCATGGCTTGCTCATCAGGGATAAATGCACACCGTTCACCTTGACTGTTGATTTCTGTAAAGCTGCTTTGAGACAATGTCTGTTAAAAAACATAAAACAAGACTCTAAACAAAAACAAACAAAAAAAAAAAAAAAAAAAAAACATAAAAGTCCTTTATCCCAAAAAAAAAAAAAAAAAAAAAAAAAACTAAAAAAAAGACCTTTAACCCAAAAAAAAAAAAAAAAAAAGATTGATCTTACAAAGTGACCATGACAGGACAAGGAATCGAGAAGCAAACAAATGTAAACACAGAAGAGACAAACACAGTTAAACAACAAGTTAATGATAAGTCAGGGGTGGAGATAGGACAAACACAAGCAAGCGGCATTTGTACACCATGGGAAACCGTGACAAATGTGACAGTGGATACATAAAAGGCTTGTCAATCAGGAGACCTTGATAAAGATGGGTTTGGGGTTCTAATAGCTGTGCTTGATGTGCATGCAGATTCCTGTGGAAATTAGCTCTTCATGACAGCCATGCCCCCTCTGAATTAACCTAATGATGAGCATTACATGGAGCTTGGCAAGCCTCCATTACATAGATTTCAGCTTTCCCAGACATCCAGCCAGCAACAGCCAAATTCAATCCTTTTGAATGTATGGTGTTCAGAAGAGTCTAAACATACTTGTACCCTTTGAGCACTCTTCCAATCTTATATAAGTTGATAAAACAACAAAGAGATATAGCATTAAATTATGAAATAAATGATTAAAGTATCTTAAATTTGATATGGATAATTTAATTTGAATATTAAATGTAATTAAAAAATAAAAATTTTGCTAATCCCTAATGCTGTAATATGTAATAATGCTTTACAAAGTTGTAGAATTTTAGAAACCCTGTAATCTATAATTTGTGTATTAGGCTTGTATTTCCATCGTGACCTTGACCCAGTATGACACTATCACTGAATATATATAATTCAGAATATATTCATTTTCTTCTTCTGTTGATCTTGAGGAAATTCAGATAATGTAGCTGCTTACTGAACATGTGCATTGTGGAATATCCATATAGGATACTGTATTGGAGTACCATGATTGAATGAATATTTTGGGGCTCAAATTTAAATTGTTCATTAGAATTTCCACACTGATACAGAATGTATAGAATTTTAAGTAGAATGTAGCAGAATTACAAGTTATAAGCTTTAAGATAAATGCAATAAGCTAGAGTGAAAAAAAAAGTCATCTTTTGTGCAAAGTGACTTCTTGATTGGCACAGATCCATTTTAAATAAAAGACATTTGCAGACATTTGGAGGCTTCAACAGCTCACACAGGCCAGTCAAAAGCCCCAACATTTAATAGCTCTATTACAGCAGACCTTTGTTCTACATGCTCCTGTTTTCAACCTTTTCTATGTCATGCAGTGCATCGTGTCGTTGTGTGTGCAGTTGCACGACAGTATGCTTGGCTAACGTGCTACATGCCTTCAGCCCTCTTTGCTGTCAACAGGACAGACACCACTCCAGTCGTATGACAGGATTAGAGATAATGCCTTGAAAAGATGTAAGGCTGATGTCGCTTTTTTGGCTGCCTGTCAAACAGGGGCTTACAACAGAACAGTGGAACTGTGGAGCAGCTCAAGCTCCAGAATAAAAAAGATGATGGCAAGGGATTTTGTAGAAGGGCAGAATGGATGGTGGTATTTTTTGTAAGGTTTAAACAGATTCTAGCTTGAAGAGCTAATGCAGATTGATCAGGAAATAGATCCACAACATCGTGAACCTAGAAAACTTTCAGTACAAACACTGAGTATAATGTCAAACTAAATTTGCTGAATTGCATTATTATCGATGCCTCTTTTTCAGATGGACTAAGCATATTCCTCGTAATCCACTCGCCCATGTGAATGCAGAAAATGTATATATACTGTATATCAAACATACTTGACATTTCTCTCTAGAAATATATTGTCTTTGACTATGCTTGAATATAAATCTTCAAACACAGCAAAACACTTTGATGTATGTTGTATTTTAGAAGACAAGAATGAACAGCACAGGACATACAGTATAATTAAGTTGGAATACACAGCATTCTGGAAACGTCTTGCTAAAGGGCACCAAATCCCACAAGTAAAAGGGCACAAATTATTCACATCTAAAGAAACACCATCCACAGGGATAAGAAATGATCAAAATATTTGGCAAAGAGGCATTCTTTACACATTTTAACAAATAAAAGGAAAACAAGAAAATATCTATAACAATATTTGAGCCTTTCTGTGATTTTGCTGTCACTTTTTACCCCTTACCTAGAAAACATCCACAACTCATAAGCACATAGTTGCACTTGGCATAGTGGCTTCAAAGCCAAAAAACTATTCCATTAGAGTCTGTCCTACTATCAGTGCAGAAAGGACAAACTCTACATATTAATGAGAGAAACCAGCAGTAAGACAGTCAGCAAGTCTGATAAAAAATGTGCAGCATTGGGTTGGCTAACAGAAAGCACATGGGTGATCAAACGCCGACAGAACCTGGTACTGTAACCTTTACATTTTTTTTAACATAAGCTGTCAAATTAAAAATGATCATTTAAATTAGTTAGTACTGATGGCCTTATTACTTACTGTGTACACAAACCCTGATTAAAATGTCAACTCTGACAGATGATCAACAGAATGAGAGGTGAAAAGAAGATGAAAAATAGCTCATTGTCATCGCAAGAAAACAATATAAAAACAGAATTTAAAAGATCAGCATCTTCCCATTGTTGTACCATAGAGGTGGTTGTGGTAGTTTGTAAAACAATCAATGAGGCTCTTTAGATATTGGCTTAGTGCTTTTACATTTGGAATTGTTTTATCCATTTGATTAAAACCGTGGGGCTTTTTCCTTCTTGATGAAGTTGATTAATGCAAGTACGAACACAACAATGATCTGTCAATATGAGCTGTTAAACTGATTCGAGAGACACAAAGTGGGTCAAAGAAAAGTGCTAACAGAGCTATAATGTTGCAGAAATGCAATGTGTTCTGAATATTTACATGAACAAAATGTGAACATAAACCTTAAACTCAATGCACAAAATAGTTAAAATCATTATTTATATATGTATAAAGCTCTCCTATCATTCTTAGGCTTGTTTTTGTCATTTATACAAACTTAAGCAAGTAGTAGAGAAGCAATAGGTTTGAAAATGCTGTCTCTAAGATATTTCTCAGCATAGAGTTCTGCTAATTTAATTACCCAATCACCTTTCTCATCTTTAACTTTTAACAAGTAAAGGTTGGCTCCAGAAGAATACAAAAGTGGAATGGCAAGCTATGCATCAATATAGTGATCAATTATTAACAAATACAAATGTAAAATAAATTATTGGAGTATTTGCCTCCATTGTCGTGAAACTTTTAGGAAACTGAATCATGCTGCGTTCAGCTTCCCCTTTAGGATCTTGAGCTGCGTCAACAACACTTTGGGAACGCCTCTGTGTGGTGACACTCTGAACTGCGTGTGTAATCAGTCCAATAAAAGGATGCTTTGTCACCGTCACTGAGGTGATTCTAAAATGTATTAAGAATTATAATAATATTAATAATCCAGTAAGCATTTTAGGGAGTTGTGATCTGCACCGTAGCCAAGCTACATAACTTGGCCGGCTCATGAGCAGTAAACTGGACGAGTGCTCTCTGACACCAGCTCGCAACCTCCATGTCAGGGTCTCCTGTTCTTTCCAAACCTGAAAGTGAGGTGTCATTGTCATTGGCGAATCCCCGTCAGCTCCTTTGAACACTGTATTCACAGGTCATGGGGCGGAAAGTACATGGGTATGGAGCGATGCCGCGGGTTGAAGAGACATTTGCGAGCTAACTCTCTCCCAAGATCGCCTCTTTCCTAAAGACCCCGACATAACCCACAACAGACCTGGCCCTCAGAGCCACTAAAGAGACCGCTAGGGCCATTGGCCTGTCCATGGCCATCCTCATCTCGACAAAGAGACACCTCTGGCTCACTCTCTTGCTCCAGGGAATGGCTCTAGGCACACCAGAGGTCAGTCTTGAGAGACCGATGCCCCTAAGAGACTCTTTTCGAGTCTCGTCTGCCCCGTTTCGACAGGGTTCTTCTCACTCTGGTGGGAACCGAGCAGGCTCTTGTCATGTAACGAGAAGTAAACACTCTCCTCTCCTGAGCACTCTCCTCTCCTGTGTACTACATTACATTACATTACAACCACAACTTTGCCTAAAGGAGGTTGTCAAGCAAAACCCTGTGACTATTAAGGAGCTGAGTCAGATCACAGATGGGGAAAAAAGTTGTTCACATACAATTATAGCTACCTAGGCATCCTACAAATCTGGGCTCTATGGAACAGTAGCAAGTTTTATTTGGAGTTTGGAAAAGACTCTCTGTAACTGTAAAATGTAATTTGTACAAAAAAAAACAACATTGTTCTAGATTTGGCAGAAAAACAGCACTGAAAATCAGCATAAGAAAACTATACTCACAGTATGCATGGTGGTAGTAGCATCAACAATTTGAGTTATGCTTGACCTTATTGTGCTTCTATAGTTAATGCCCTGTTTTATTTATAAATACTTTTGCAGTCAGTTTTAAACCCTAACTCTTACTCATATACTAACAGAACCACAAAGTACATACACTTCACTTTTATTTTTGACTGTGTGTAAATGTATTATTCCACTTAAGCTCACTTCAGTTCCAGGTGGCAACACAACAAAATGTTAAATGTTGGAGGGCAAAGTAAATTCTTGAGTCAATGGTCACTGAGTCAATGGTGCTCATTGTTCATCCAGTCTTTTCAAACTACACCATTCAGCAGGAAAATATGGACAATGGGTCTGACCACATATTATGCATTATTAGGTTTAACTAACTATGAGTTAATATAACTATGAATTCCCAAAATGTCTCTGGAATAAGGTCCTTTTGTTGAAAGCAACAACAATTTAATCATTAACATTTGGCTTTAAGCTAAAGATGTGTCAAAACGTAAAGCTTCCCTTCACCCTAAAAACACCATGCCCACAATGAAGCATGATGGGAGTCAGCTGGTCTCTGGGTTGCTTGTTTAATGACATCTTTGTGCCTTTATCATTTGATAAACTATATTGATCATTCTTATTGAACCCATTTTTTACTACTTGCAAATAAACGAAATATATATTTAATTGGGCTTCAGGCATTGTTGCACTTGTGTTTACAAAAATAGAGCCCAAACTAAACTATAACTATAAGAGATGAAAATACCAGATAGAAGTACATGAAAATGTTACAGTAGCACATATGTTATACAGTGCCTGGACACTTGGGGGTAATTTATAAATGCCAGGCTTTGGAGCAAAACCCTTGTTGATATGGCTATCTAGCACAGCAGCAACATGATTCCTACTTGTTTGCTTTGGTTCACAACATCTGTATTTTGGAGCCTATTTCAGGCTGCTCGTGCTTATCGGTAAATGTGGTAGACAGGGTCAGCATTTTGCCACTAATCTAATTGCCCTGCATGTTAAGCTATTGCGTGAGGAGAGAGCAGTAAATGCCTCAGCATGTCAGCCACTACCAATCAAATCATCAAGCTAATGCCTGCCATAACCAGGGTACAGCGGCCCTTATCACTAACCCCCAAGCATCTGCCATGCTAGTGGCAGCTAAACAAGGCACACTGAACAAGAAGCTTGCTGCCAGCTTTCTGGGCTGTGTGGAACGAGACTACACCATGACAAAAGACTATTTGAGAGCTATTACAGCAACACACATTATGTTTTAGAGATTAACATGAGAGCTACAAACCAGTTACAATTACAATATTTGTATGAAATGAAAAAGTCATTGTATTGCTTTAATAATCCACTGCATGGGTCACTGATCAGAATAAACGGATTGCCATTTTGAATTCAACGTTCAACTTGAAGCATTATTTTCTCCTTTGACTCAAGACATGACTCTAAGACATTCTGAGTTTCTTGTATCCAATTCAACATGGGTTTTGTTGAATTGGTGAGTGGTGAAAAGTTATGGGGAATATCAGAGTAGACTGAAGAGGGATATCGCCAAGCACACAAAATAAAAGCTAGAGTCAAATCAAATAGAATTGAAATGGATTTAGATTGTTTTTCTGTAGTGTATTTTATCAAACCTTTTTTTATCTTACCTTGTATTTAGACGAGTGAATTAGCTGGCCGTCATAATTTCTTTAGCTAAAACAATTATCTATTCGTGGTATCTCATATCTAGACAGTGAATTAGCTAGCCATCTTTCTTTCTCTCTCTCAAATAGTGAATTAGCTAGCCATTGCACATGGTTTTTAGCTAATAAATGAAAGAATAATATTATTTGCCGTGAATTAACTTGCAATTTTATCTTTTTAATAAATTTGTGGCCTGTTTTTTCTTCGCTGAACATTTATTATTAGGTTATGGCAATGAATAAGACTATTCAAAATGGTTTTGGTATGTTTATTGGTATTGGACTGTCCATTTCTGTGTAAACACTTTGCCATTATATTATAGAGTATATGTTAATTCATTATTAATTTATTAATTCAGCTGTCATCAGTTAATCAAACCACACACTGCCAGCTGATGACTCTTGACCTAGACCATTAGCTTTTAGATTCGCTGAACTCAGAATAAATTCATTAACTAACTAAGACTGTAATTGCTAGTACTGTAATACTGCGGAGATACATAAAGCAATAAATAGTTTGCTTCTGCACCAGTGGCTTCTCTTTTAACATACTACTTAAATACTCTATGTACTGTATGCATACAGATACACCTATCCAACCCATTAAATATTTTTTAGATTTTACTGAAATGTATGTTTCTTTTCCAACACATGTAAGTACTGGAAAATTCTGGAGAAATTCCTTTTAAAGTACAAAAGCCAAATTGTCCAGTTTCCACCTCCTGCACCAGGTGCTAAGCAGAGACGTATTCGTAACAAAGCATGAACATGAAAGAGTGCATGGCTCGCCTGTAAGGTGCTGACATTTCTTAATGAAGAAGCCTAAATGCAAGGCCCAGGCTTGTAATCCAATCTCAAGGAGCTTTGCGTCCTGTGTGCAGGCTGTTATTGACTGTATTGGGGACCATAAATCATGGGAGCAGCACACAGTGTACAACCCAGTAACTCAGTTGATGCAAACACTTACATTCTGCTCTTAGGTCACTGATGCACCGAAGCGTGCAGAGCCTAGATGCTATAGTAACTACAACATACCTGCCACAGGCACACTCTATCTGTTCGTGATTGACCTGTGGTGGAGAGTCAGGGAGGAAAGTTGCTGTTTATTGGCAGGCACTGACATTTCTTTGAAATGCAACCAAATGGGGAACTCAAGCATGCTAGTCAGAAATGGTCTGACATTCTTTGTGTAGTACAGTGTGGGGGAGGAGTTAATTACTTTTTACACCTTTTACTTCAGTTCTAGAGAAATAAAAGGAATCATTTTGAGAATAATGTTACAGCCTTACATCTTTTCTTGAACTACATTTTCAAAAGGCTAATTTAACACCGATATTTCTTTGTTGGTTCATTTGTTTTCTTGCTTATTGCCATATCATGTTCCTGTCTGCTAAACCTAAAACTCCAGCCATAATTTTTCACAGAATTCCAAACTTTTTTTCATATGATTTAATTAGAAATATTATCAATGTGATATTTTGTTAAAAATACAGTCTGCTGTATATTTTACATGATTACTGCAATTCCCCGGCTATACTGTATAACATGCTAATAGTTAATCAGAGGCATTGTTGGAAACTACTTACAGTTTCATTGTCCTTTCTGTAAAGTCATGGCAAAATACCGTGATACACAGCTAGTTCCATGTCACGTGACTTAGTCTTGACTCAAGACTAAACTGAGAAACTTATCCACAATCAGCAGACTCATTATGAGGCATATTGGTACTCAATCACGCACACACTCCTCATGTGATTTCCATGTTATTCGCAAGGTGTTTTGTGTGAACCTTCAATTTCACATTTAAACGTGGTTTTATATGGTCAATCTGCCTATATATTATCAGCTTGGATAACCATGGCATAAACACAGGCTTTGTCAATCAGTGTCTTAGCCTGTTTGGCAAACTGTAGGAAAAAGCCAGAGGTGACAGGGGCAGGGAGAAACTACCTCAGACAATATTGGGAAAAAACTTAAGCAGAACCAGGCTCAAAAAGAAATCTATCCTCTTTTGGGTGACACCGCATTTAATCATCTGAGTTACCAAGTTTCAAAATTGTTGATGTTATTTGTTCACTGATGTAAAACTGTTAGCAATCGCAGACCAAACCATTTCCATGGTTAATAAGTGGTATTATCCATCCATTTTTATTTGCATTATATTTTCAACAGAGGACCATGTCACAGTTTCACAGAAATCTACAATTAAATTGTAATCATTAACAAGCAAGCAAAACAAACCACGCTGAAATAAAAAAAAAAAAAAACCAACCTTAAAAAAGAGAGGTTTTTTTTGTGGGATTATAAATGGATTGTTACATCAACAGATGGCAGCACAATTCAGTATACACTGTCACAGGGAGCACCAACCTTAATGAGTAAGTGTGGTGAATAGACATAGTCATGTGTACATTGGGAGCTGTGCATCTAGTGCTATTTTGACCACATGCATTACCATGCCTGCTATTCTGACCACGAGTGCACCCTGTCACCGACCTCTCATCACAAGTAAGTTTCCCGCCGGAAACAACATGATCTCACTTCCGCACCCTCACCAGATTTGGCTCCTGCGGACTTTACCCTCTTTCTGAAGTTGAGGATCCAGCTCAAAGGTTGCCGCTTCAAAATTAGGACATCCAGGATACATTCCAGAAGTGGCAGAAACAATGGGAGAACTGTATTGCTGTACATGGAGACTATTTTGATGGTGATGGTGTGTACTCGTAGATTAAAAAAAAGTACTTTATTGTAAACAAAGCTAAACTCAAAACTTTTTAATACCGCTCCGTATATATGAGTATTTCTTAAACTGTTAATAAACTAATAATTTCACACACATTTTGTCTCTAGTGGTGTGGAAAACAAAAAATATCCAACAATGTATAAAACCTAAAAGAGCAAAATTGGCCAGACTTGTTCATGCTAAACAGGAAGTCTGTGGTAACTCAAATAACCACTCTTTACAACCGTGCTAAGCAGAAACATATCCTAGAATCAAGGCAAACCTTGAGATGAATGAGTTACAACAGAAAAAGGCCACTCACTGCACCATGCAATACATATGTATGAAAAATGTGTGGTCAATTAAGAATACTATGTGAATAATTTTGTCTTAAAAAAGAGTCAAAGGCTTGTGAAAGGTGGACTAAACCCCCCCCCAAAAAACTGTTATGCAGAAATAATGTAGGGTACAGTTGTTTTAGGCAGTGAGAACTAAGAAGTGACTGTGACAAGGGAAAAAAAAATTAGAGAAGCAGCATACAATGGCGCGATGAAAGTGAAGAAGGAGATTATGGGTAATGAGGGCCAACAATTGTTTCTGATTCTTGTAAGTATTACTATGGAGGTTTTAGAGACCGGGTCAAGTTTCCTCTGCTCATCAGGTAAGTAGTTCTTTGTGCTAGAGCATGGCCTAATCCTCTCTCATGGACAGAGACTGTGTCTCTGTGTAGTCGTGCGTGTCCGCAAATGACGACAAAGACACACTCGCATCTCTCTCCCTCTCGCCGTCTTCTTCTCACACACATACACACGCACAGTGTCACCCTCCCACACACCTCAATCTAAAATTGTACCTCCACTCCAGCAGAGCAAAATGGATTGCCATCAAATATTGATATCTCTTATCTGTTGCTTACACCAGTAACAACTTGGCTGTCTCTCTCTCTCTCACCCACACACACACTCGCGCACGCGCACACACACACACACACACACACACACACACACACACACACACACACACACACACACACACACACGGCCTATTATTCACAAAATGGAACAATCAATTTCAACTTGTCCTATGCGAGGCAAAAAAAAAAAAAAAAAAAAAAGAAGCTAAAAGAAGTGGCTAAAAGAAGCTATAGTTATTCATGCAACAAAGACGAAACCTCTTCAAAGAGAAGAAAAGCGTAAACTCTGGATGAGTGCTGATACTCTTTATGCTTTATTCATGAAACTTGCACAATACTTCCCTCTTAAAAAAAAAAAAAAGGTGAAACAAAAAAGAACAGTCTCTTTTACTTTACAGCAAGCTTAGGAATTAACATCCGGCGGATTACATAATTGCCCTTCAAGCGAAGAAATAAAGCGAAATGTACTCGAAGTGTCTTCAACACGCAGAACACGTGTGAGCACATGCTCGGAAATCGCACTTGTGTGACATTGTTGGAATTCATATAGCCTGTCTGCGATAATCAATCAACCAACCACACACTACTCCTGAAAAAGTGTGTGAGTTTCTAGTCTGACTCGTATGAATCTTTCCCTTGCGACGCTGAATGACTAAACCAAAACAAAAAATTAAAAAACAAACGAAAAAAATAGATAATGGACTATTTTTCTAAACCTACTCACACCAGGATTCTTCTTCATCTTCTTTCGGCTTCTCCCATTAGGGATCGCCACAGCAGATCATCCGTGTCCATACCCCCTGTCCTCTACATCTGCCTCTTTCAAACCAACTACCTGCATGTCTTCCCTCACCACATCCATAAACCTCCTCCTTGGTCTTCCTCTTTTCCTCCTTCCTGGTGGCTCCATCCTCAGCATTTTCCTTCCAATATAACCCATGTCCCTCCTCTGCACATGTCCAAACCATTCCATTCTCGCCTCCCTCACCTTGTCTCCAAAACCTACATGCGCTGTCCCTCTAATAAACTCATTTCTAATCCTGTCAATCATCGTCGCTTCCAATGAAAACCTTAAAATCTTCAGCTCTGCTACCTCCAGCTCCACCTCCTGTCTTTTACTCAATGCTGCTGTCTCTAATCCATACAACATCGCAGGTCTCACCACACTCCTATAAACTTTACCTTTCACTCTTGCAGATACCCTTCTATCACAAATCACTCCTGCTATCACTCTTCTCCACCCACTCCACCCTGCCTGCACACTTTTCGTCACTTCTCTAACACACTCTCCATTACTTTGCACTGTTGACCCCAGGTACCTGATCTTCTCCACCTTCTCCACCTCTTCTCTCTGCAACCACACCACTCCACTGCCCTCCCTCTCATTCACACACATGTATTCTGTCTTACTCCTAATGCATTTTATTCCCCTTCTCTCGAGCGCGTACCTCCACCTTTCCTGGCTCTTCTCAACCTGTTCCCTACTCTCACCACAAATCACAATATCATCCGCAAACATCATAGTCCACGGAGACTCCAGTCTGACCTCGTCCGTCAACCTGTCCATCACCACTGCAAACAGGAAATGGCTCAATGCCGATCCTTGATGCAGTCCAACCTCCACCTTGAACCAGTCTGTCGTTCCTACTGCACATTTCACTGCTGTCACACTGTCCTCATACATGTCCTGCACCACCCTCACATACTTCTCTGACAGACCTGACTTCCTCATACAGTACCACAACTCCTCTCTCGGCACTCTGTCATACGCTTTCTCTAAATCCACAAATACACAATGCAACTCCTTCTGACCTTCTCTATACTTCTCCATCAACATTCTCAAAGCAAATAATGCATCTGTGGTGCTCTTCTTCAGCATGAAACCATACTGTTGCTCACAGATGGTCACCTCTTCTCTCAGCCTGGCTTTCACTACTCTTTCCCATAACTTCATGGTGTGACTGGTGTGCACATCTCCCTTTTTCTTAAAGATCGGTACCAGCGCACTCCTTCTCCATTCCTCAGGCATCCTCTCACCTTCCAAAATCTTGTTGAACAGCCTGGTTAAAAACTCCACTGCCATCTCTCCTAAACATCTCCACGCTTCTACCGGTATGTCATCTGGTCCAACCGACTTTCCACTCTTCATCCTCTTAATCGCTGCTCTCACATCCTCCTTACTAATCCTATCCACTTCCTGCTTCACCAACTCCACATCATCCAACCTTCTCTCTCTCTTGTTTTCCGTTTACCTCTTCACCACCACCAAGCCCCTGTCTGACCTATTCTCTGAATCTCACACTATGGTCTTCCTTCTTCAATTTCCACCATCTTATTCTTCTTTCAGTCCTCAGTCTTCTCCTCTTCTTTTTCACCTCCAAAACCATCTTACAGACCACCATCCGATGTTGTCTAGCTACACTGTCCCCTGCCAACACCTTACAGTTTCCAATCTCTTTCAGCTTGCAGCTCCTGCATAGAACATAGTCCACCTGTGTGCACCTTCCTCCACTCTTATACATCACCCTATGATCCTCCTTCATCTTGAATAAATATTCACCACTGCCATTTCCATCCTTTTAGCAAAGTTCTACCACCATCTGCCCTTCCACATTCCTCTCCTTAAGGCCATACCTACCCATCACCTCCTCATCACCTCTGTTCCCTTCACCTACATGTCCATTAAAGTCTGCCCCAATCATCAATCGTTCTTTAATAGGTACACCATCTACCACTTCAAAAATTTTCCTTCTCCGCGATCTCACAGCCCACTTGTGGAGCATAGGCACTGATGACATTTATCATCACCCCTTCAACTTCCAGTTTCACGTTCTTCACCCTATCAGAAACTCTTACTCACACCAGGATTGTGGCTCCATAATTATTTGTCAAGGTATGGTATGATTACATTATACACAGGTGGCTTGTAAGCATAGATTAGCAAATCTAAATATCGAAGATACTAAAAACAGCGCAAGAAGAAAACTAAGGTACACTCTGATAGTCACTTATTATTACCATGACAAAATATTAAGCTATGCAATGCAGATACTCCATGTACAAACTTTTTTTTTTTTTTCAATAAAATTTCTCTTGGGACCATCCCAAGATTTATACTTCTTTTGGGGTTGTACTGGAAATATTGAAGTCTTAATGAAAAATATTTTGTGATAATATTTAAAAAATTATTATTTTTTAAATTATAGAGATTTGCTGCCAACACAGCTTCATGTTCCCAACTCCATTATACTGAAGCCTGGATTCTAATCTGTGTCTAATTCTTTATGTTCGCTCAAGCTTTTCTTGAGGCTTTACTGGTTTCCTTCCTTCCTAGTTAGACACATTGTCTTTACTAAATTGTCACTAGGTGTCAGTGCGTTTGGGTATGGTTCCGTAACTTCTTCCACCCTGTGTTTTCACAACTGGCTCCAGATCTACATTGACCCTGACCTTGATCCAGAGAAAGTGGTTACTAAGGATGAACAAATACACAGTATCTGTAGGAACCCACAGAGGACATTTAATTTATGGCATTTGGCAGACACCCTTCTCCAGACTGACTTTCTCATTTATTCAACTGAGCATGTGAGGGTTAAGGGCCTTGCTCAAGGGGCCAAGCAGTTGTGGGGATTTTAACTCATGACCATCCAATCACAAGTCCAACATCTTAACCACTGGGCCACCTTTCAATAGTAATACTTCTTACTCCTTTTTTTGCACTTACAAATATCCTATCCAATTGTGTGATCCCAGTAAATCCACAATTCAAAACCACTTCACTTATTTGTTTGTTTCTTTATCAGATTTAGAATACTTTGTCGATCTTACAGGGAAATTGTTGGGTTGCAGTTGCTCACAGTGAATTGAAAGTAAAAATAAAGTAAAATTAAATATAAGAAATGTAAAATAAGATATACAGTGGGTACGGAAAGTATTCAGACCCCCTTAAATTTTTTACTCTTTCTTATATTGCAGCCTTTTGCTAAAATCATTTAAGTTCATTCTTCTTCCTCATGAATGTACACACAGCTCCCCATATTGACAGAAAAACACAGAATTATTGACATTGTTGCAGATTTATTAAAAAAGAAAAACTGAAATATCACATGGTCCTAAGTATTCAGACCCTTTGCTGTGACACTCATATATTTAACTCAGGTGCTTTCCATTTCTTCTGATCATCCTTGAGATGGTTCTACACCTTCATTTGAGTCCAGCTGTGTTTGATTATACTGATTGGACTTGATTAGGAAAGCCACACACCTGTCTATATAAGACCTTCCAGATCACAATGCATGTCAGAGCAAATGAGAATCATGAGGTCAAAGGAACTGCCTGAAGAGCTCAGAGACAGAATTGTGGCAAGGCACAGATCTGGCCAAGGTTACAAAAAGATTTCTGCTGCACTTAAGGTTCCTAAGAGCACAGTGGCCTCCATAATCCTCAAATGGAAGACGTTTGGGACGACCAGAACCCTTCCTAGAGCTGGCCGTCCGGCCAAACTGAGCTATCGGGGGAGAAGAGCCTTGGTGAGAGAGGTAAAGAAGAACCCAAAGATCACTGTGGCTGAGCTCCAGAGATGCAGTCAGGAGATGGGAGAAAGTTGTAGAAAGTCAACCATCACTGCAGCCCTCCACCAGTCGGGGCTTTATGGCAGAGTGGCCCGACGGAAGCCTCTCCTCAGTGTAAGACACATGAAAGCCCGCATGGAGTTTGCTAAAAAACACCTGAAGGACTCCAAGATGGTGAGAAATAAGATTCTCTGGTCTGATGAGACCAAAATAGAACTTTTTGGCCTTAATTCTAAGCGGTATGTGTGGAGAAAACCAGGCACTGCTCATCACCTGTCCAATACAGTCCCAACAGTGAAGCATGGTGGTGGCAGCATCATGCTGTGGGGGTGTTTTTCAGCTGCAGGGACAGGACGACTGGTTGCAATCGAGGGAAAGATGAATGCGGCCAAGTACAGGGATATCCTGGACAAAAACCTTCTCCAGAGTGCTCTGGACCTCAGACTGGGCCGAAGGTTTACCTTCCAACAAGACAATGACCCTAAGCACACAGCTAAAATAACGAAGGAGTGGCTTCACAACAACTCCGTGACTGTTCTTGAATGGCCCAGCCAGAGCCCTGACTTAAACCCAATTGAGCATCTCTGGAGAGACCTAAAAATGGCTGTCCACCAACGTTTACCATCCAACCTGAAAGAACTGGAGAGGATCTACAAGGAGGAATGGCAGAGGATCCCCAAATCCAGGTGTGAAAGACTTGTTGCATCTTTCCCAAAAAGACTCCTGGCTGTATTAGATCAAAAGGGGGCTTCTACTAAATACTGAGCAAAGGGTCTGAATACTTAGGACCATGTGATATTTCAGTTTTTCTTTTTTAATAAATCTGCAACAATGTCAACAATTCTGTGTTTTTCTGTCAGTATGGGGAGCTGTGTGTACATTCATGAGGAAGAAGAATGAACCTAAATGATTTTAGCAAATGGCTGCAATATAACAAAGAGTGAAAAATTTAAGGGGGTCTGAATACTTTCCGTACCCACTGTACATATTAAGTTACAGCATATATTAATCATACATACTGTACAATCAATTAGTTTCCAATTTTTATACCAGTTGCTTTTGTCGAAAATACAAAAACATTTTAGCAACTTTGTTTTTTCTCGATATGTATGCATTTTTCCAATTATGATTTTGACACAATTTAAATAAACACGGACAAACATGTTTACATTTGTTTTTTTTAATCCAACACGGTCTTAAATTTGCAGTAATTATCACTTGGCCAATATTAAGTGTATAAAGTTTAAAGCCTAGTGTGAAATCGAAGCATATCCAACCACACTGCCCTTGTTCAATGTTTTCCACAAGATCGGTCTCTTTTAACACAACGTTCAAATGTTCGAATGATCAGTGGCTCCGTGTACTATGTGCTTGAGTGTTTAATGGTGTGATTACAGCATGAAGGTCACTTTGCACATGTACAAACAGCAAACCTATGACTGAAACTCCAAGTAATTACTGAATAAATTTTGTTAAGGCAGATGTGACGGCATGCATTTATCCAGCAATTTCACTGTACATTTTTTGGCGAGAAATTATAAAAATGCATATTGCCCATGCATAAAACGAAGGCATATAAACCTATAACTATAAATAGCTTGACGAATGGCCAAATGAAGGAAAAAGTAGGGTTGATAAACGTGGGTTATGTGGGGTTCAATAAACTGTGAACAATCACAATAAACTTCATAAGGGGGAGTGAAAATATTTCACATTTACAAGCAGCCAGACGCTCCCATGCAAGTTAAATCAAAGCCAGAGTACCAGCATGTAATCCAGCATCCATAAATCACTCGTGATGATCTCCTTCTTAATCAACCTAAGCACAAACCACTAATAAAAGATGATAGTGTTACAGTTTTGCAAAGTCAAGGTAAAATATTATTTCAGAGAGGCAAGCCCAGAGAACACTTTGCACGTCAAATAAAAATTTCACACCATGGCGAAATAAAAAATAGCTCAAACAATAAAGCGATTCGTTCAGTCACAAAGGTAAACCATGTTCTCAGTAACTTCTCCAGATTGATTGAATGGCAAATTGCCAGCCACTGAATACTTGGCAGAATAAGCAATATGAAGATTGGAGCATATTCTTCAAGAGAATAACAGCCAATATTTGCACAAATGTGCAATGCTTACGAGGAGAAAAAATTAACTTAAATACGAGACATACCACAATAAAAGGTAACAAACAAACAAATATATAAATAAATAAATACTCATACAAACAAATACCCAAGCTGTTCGGTGTCACATAATGAAGCTATTTTTATTTTGGATTTGCACTCCATACACACCTGCCATGGCAAGATTCTGCTTGATGTAACTTCCCATGCTCTCTGGTTCCCAAAAAGCCACCTAAGCCAAGCTCCAGTAATTACCTCCACAGTTCACCAGAGAGGTCTAATTTCCATCACCTCCTGACTATTTCAAGAGTGACGGCCACACATGATTAATGGGTTATGAAACCTTTTTTACAGTTCTGACATTTTGTTGAAACAAGCTGGTATCTGAACTCTCCGTCTGCTCCTAGCTCCCACTTTCAGCCCTTTGTTTTTCCCCCAAAGTCCTCCGCTGTCCTTGAGCCCCAGCACTGCACTTTGATCATGCCTCTTTAGGGAGAGGCCAGGAACCTGCAAGATTAATGCTTTCCCAGGGCATATCGGATCCCACTGCCAGCAACTTTAATCACTCACAGTCGCTTATTGTGGAAGCAGAATGTGTTTTGTGCTGCTTACAAGTGCAACTGTGACTGGAGTCAAATCTGCAATGTAGGTCCACGGGGTACTACTTCTAAATCTGATGAAAGAGCAGTGAATGAGGACCGGAGTATCTGGTCTATATTGTCACATCATCCAGCAGTCCCAATATACCAGCGGTATATCAATAAATGGCTCACCATTACACATACTAAATAGCTGTAGGCCGTTAGTAAGCAAATCATTAGCAAAACAAATGTCAAGTACACTAATCCCTTTCCTATTCGAAGAAAAAAAAGTTTCATTTCACACTTGACCAAAACTGTAGACATTCAGAAACAAAAGTTAGATACTCAAAAAGTCCACTCCAAAAAAATGTTTAAGAGCAACACAAGGAGTTATTCTGAACAATCATAAAAACAACAAAACAAATTAGGTCCTTTCACCTTTTTTTTTCTTTTCCTCTGGCAAAAATAGAAGTTTTACCACAAAATGAATAACTACTTTCAAGAAAATATGCAGCAGCCGAGAGTAAGGAAAGGAGGCAGACGCATCAAAAAGCCGCACATATCTCGTCTCCTGAAAAATCACCAAAACAGCAGCATTATCATAAAATAACCCCACTCATAACACTCACTGTCATAAACCAGGCTTATTGGAGCTTGATATGCCTATTTTCTGGTGTCAAGAAAACATCTAAAAAGGAAGACACAATGTACGCCTGCCAAGCTACCGCAAACGTAAACAGAATGATTCTTTATTTCCACGAAACATTTTAAATAACCTTTTTAATGTATGGCATGAAAAATAGTGTCTTTCTGTCACAATTGCTTCCCTCTGCATTGCGGTTCCATGGCGATGGATATAATTTACAGGTATTTGTATTGGTTTTTGTTCTTGTCTTGTCTTCACCTCTGGCCTTGTCTTTGCCTTGTTGTCCTGTTGTGGTAACCTATTTTGTGTTAGTTCTTAATATTAGTTTGTTTATTTACTGTATATCCTCTCCAAGTCATTGCTTCATTAAAAGTCTAATCATGCTTTTGTACTTCCATTAAAACTTGCACAGCCAACATACATATTTATAATGAAACCATAAGCAGAATGGATGGCAACTAGGGTTGAATAGCAAATAGGGTTGGTAAATCTCATTTAAGAATCCTGTTCCTGTCTGACAGAAGTGCAATCTAATATGATATTGAGCTGTTGAAGCATGTCCGTCTCATGGGTTTCAACATTCTGTGAGCTCTAATGTAATTTTTTTTCGTTGTTTACCACAGTAATAACAAGAAGTGATTTGGGCTACCGCACACTTCTTGTCAGTTTAAACCAGACTGTCCATTCACTTTTGAGCTTTTTCTCATTAGCAAGGTGTTTCTGCACACAGAACTCCTGTCCACTGGATGGTTTTTTGTTATTTACATCCTTGTAAACTTTAGAGACAGTTGTGTGTGAAAATCCCTGGTGGTCAGCAGTTTCTGGAATAATTTAACCAGCAGAACTGCAACAGTAAAAGTTGCTCAGTTCACATTTTTTCCCACCTATTCTGCTGTTTGATGTGTACATTATCTAAAGCTCTTGATCTTGGTCTGTACTATTTTATGCATTTTGCTGCTGCAAAATGATTGGTTGATTGGCTTAATGCATGCATGAGCATGGGTACAGGCGTTCCCATTAAATTGGCTCTTGACAGCATGACCACCATTATGCCATGCTGGCTATTTGTGCTCCAGCTATATATTTTAGCCATTAAGCCATTTATTTGATCTGAACTATAAGCATTTCCCAGCAGGTAGCCGTTTTATGCCACTTCCCCTTATGAAAGTAATAAAATCCTTTTTTTTTTTTTTTTTTACATGAGACATTTTGGAAGTTAAAAGCCCATGAAACAGAAGCTGCCAAACTAGGTTCAGATTTGTAACACTATGTGTTTGCCAGAAGTGTTGGGGCCAGAATGGGTCAGAACATAAAACTGTTAACAGAAAAAAAAGCCCACAAACTCAAGAAAGGCCAGAGTGTGTGTGCATGTCACTCTTGGCAGAGCCGTGGGCGGACACAATGTCTATCAGAACACTGACAGAATGAAAGAGAGCGTGGGGGGTTGGGGGGGTGGGTGTATGAAGAGCATTGGGTAGTTGGAGCTTATTAAACTCCCAAACACACAAAAGAACAAAATTCAGATTAGACTTTATGTCTGTGCCAGTCAGTTAGTATGGCACAAAAACAGCTCAAGATGGCTTGACAAGGGATGGAGGGAAAAATGGGTGAGAAAGGACAGACTAGAGTTTATAAAGTTAATGATGAGATAACATGCCAGTAACAGGTCTGAAAAAGTTGCTGTTATATCTATATAGTGACACTTAGGATGCAGAGACACAAACCACATAAAAAAAAATATAACACTTAAGGGAGAAAAAACATTCAATGCTGTAAAAATTTTCTACATTTCTAAATGTCACCAAACACACTTGGGTAATATACATGCATTTAAAAGGTTGCAGGAAATTGAACACAACAAACTTAACTTCTCTCTCTCTCTCTCTCATTAATTTTTTATTATTTTTTTTTATATTAATTATCAGCTTTGGTGCAACAGCAACACTGCACATGCACTGCAATATTGACTTAGCTTTATATATTAATGACTAGACACAATAACCATATTGATCCAAGGGAAGGGAACAACAGATTACAGCAGATACAGGGGCCAAACCAGCATCTAGTGATCTAGTCCCAAATTCAGTGCATGCTCTAACTGAACTGCCATTAAAACCACCAGGAGTAAAACAAAAAGAAATAAATTAAATCATTTTGTAAAGTTTATATACAGAAGAAACCTAAAGGGGGGGGGGGGGGGAGTTATATATCCACAAAAATGACACTGCTCAATATTTGTATTCAAGAATGAAGTGGGCTTATCTAATAGCAGTCAGTGTTCTGTAATAGAGTCTAGTGTACACTGCAAACGGTCTACTTTGGATTTTGTAGCATTTTTCAATTGGCCTAAATAAAGTCCAAAACTAGGATTGATTCTGGTGATTGTAAGAAGAAAGGGCTTGTAATCACAAGTTTGTTGTCATATAGAAAAAAAATCTTTTTTTGAACTGTGGATTTTTTTTCCAATACTAGCACTCAAACTTGGAAGAGCAGTGTTTTTAAGGTGATGATATGTCATCATGCAGAAATACCAGCAAACAAGGAGAGAGTCTCATATAAGAGGATTTCTGGCTTGCAGGCTCAACCTGTGCATTTTTGTGTTTCTATCAATGCAAGTGCTCAAAGCAAAAAAGTGGACTAATTATAGTGCTTCAATCGTATGAAATATTGGTTTCATATACAGTATCAATAAAGCATTCAATTGTATGAAGTGACCATACCAACCAAGCAGAAAACATGAAACAGGAAAATTACAACAAGAGCCAATCACTTCACATGAAATGAGAGTCACAACTTGGGTTAGTGGAAGCCAAACCTGGACAACTCATTTCAAGATTGCCAGGGTTATACCTTTAAATGTGACCTTTGTACAGCAAACACATTTTGTGAGGAAGACCTCAAAGATCTTTTCACAGTGAAAGGTTATCAGACTAATAAATAAATGATCCAATTTAATAGTAAATAAAAAGGTCAAATTCAATACATAAATCTGCAATTTGTCTTTTTTTCAGAGACCACTTTGAACCGCTTTCAATCCAGCGTTTATTAGGATGCGATGCGACACAACCCTTTAATCTGGCGTGCTAGCACCAAACAATTAACATGCCCAACGACAGTCAAGCGCCGCATAAAATATAAGCAAAAAGTGTGGCAGATAAGAAGTCATCTTTGAGCAGAAAAGAGGAGAATAGTAAAAAGTGCAGTACAATGTCACAAACGGTTTGTATGTAAAGTCTGCAACGGCCCTAAGAGCACAACAAAAAAAGCATTTTCACATATTTATGTGTGAACTCTTGAATACCAAAGTAGGCCATGCACAGGTGTTCAGCTGAGATAAGACCTGCACTTTTCTAGGTTCCCCTTTTCCAAAACAGGATGTGGGTGGAGGGCTGTGATACATATTTTACGATCCATGGTTGTCAATCATTTTGAATGGATGGTACCATTGTGTGATTTTTTTTCCTGTCCTTTTTTGTAACTTAGAAATGTGCTCTTGTGGAGAAATCCTTATAGATTGGTCCAAATAGAGGATCACCTAACAGCTGCCTAAATCTTTTGGTCAAGGGTTATGGGGCTCACCTGGGAACTGTCGAGTCCATCATCTCCTTAGATGTGAGAAGACGATATGAAGCTTTAAATGCAGCAGTCAAGAAACCTCTCTGCAGAAATAAGGTCTCTTTCCAATGAATGAGATCGCATGTACCATATTAATGTACTTGGTATATGTCTTGTAGACCATAAGAAATTCGATATGACTGCCAATAAGATATGATACAATAGCATATCATGAGGGGTTAAACACAATCACTGGAACCAATTACACCACAATGACATGAGAGCACTCTCATAAATCTTGGAGGTTGTCAAAAAGAATTCATGTAGACTATTTCATAGCAAATAAATTGGTTGTTCTAGTGTGTCATTGGAATGCACCCAGCCAGCAGGATCATTTTGGACATGTCTTCACTGGAAAGTCTTCAGGACAGAGGAATTAGCATTGTCTTTTTTCCCTTGTTAATTTTCACAGTAGAGCTGGTTTATAGACACTATAAGATAAGATAAGTACCAGGAATTCTCCATAGCCTCAGGATTACACCTACTATAACAAACTACATTTCTTAATTGAAACTTTTTATTTACTTATTTGTTCCACCTGTTTCACATTTTACTGAATATTAGCAATTATGTTAAAATGCACCATTATTTTGTCTCTTGATTGTGTTTTCATGTTTTCTGTTTTTACCCATGTCCAGGTTCTGTTCATGGTCATCTTGTTTATTTTGTGTTTCAGTCCATGTATTTAGTATAATGTAAATATTTTTTAGTGCCAGTGTGTTTATTTTATTTTATTTTAATTTTAACTTTAAATGATACAGTATTAATAATTAGAAATAATTATCAGAAATAAATGATCTGCACTTGTATCTGCTTCTGTCTTCAAAATTGCAAAAAAAAAAAAAAAATGACGCCATCAAATAATAAATTAAACAAGAAATTGCAGACAAAATGCTAAACGGAAATGAAACAACATCTTTTGCTGTTATTGAAAAGTAATCAACTTCAAGATTTCAGCTTGTTTAATTTATTCCATTAAACTGGATCCAGGGTAAATAAATTAATACATGAATAAATATTAATAACTTATATCAGTAGTTGTGTGCAAATTGTCAAGCTGAAGAGGCATTTTGTGTGAACATCATATAATTTTAGAGTATTAAAAAAAGGTCAAACACAACTAATTATATACCGGCTAATTGTATTGCCTAAAAAAGGAATTGAGACTCTGTATAAATAGTACTTCTCAAAAGCTCACATATTTAAAGGAAGAAAATCCTTTAAAAACATTTGCTGCAAGTTTTCAGCCAGCTGGAGTTAAGGCAGCAATTATAGTCTTCTTTAGTATGATGCTACAAGCTTGGCACACCTATTTATGGGCAGTTTCTCCCATTCTTCTATGCAGAACCTATCAAGTTCATTCAGGATGGATTTTGAGCATCCAGAGATGTTTAATTGGGTTCAAGTCTGGGCTCTAGCTGGGCCACTCAAGGACATTCACAGAGTTGTTTTGTAGCCACTTCTCTGATATCTTGGCTGTGTGCTTAGGGTCATTGTCCTGTTGGAGGATGAACCATCACCCCATTCTGAGGTCTAGAGCTCTCTGGACAAGGTTTTCATCAAGGGTGCCTCCCAGTTCCTGCCTCTGAAAAACATCCTCAAAACATGATGCTGCCACCACCATGTTTCACTGTAAGGAAGGTATAGTCCATGTGATGAGCAGTGCTTGGTTTCCTCCAGACATGATGCTTGGCAAATAAGCAGAATTAAAAATTTTTCTAATGGTTTGAGGGTCCATTAGGTGCTTTTTGACAAACTCCAGGTGGGCTGTCATGTGCCTTTTACTAAAGAGTGGCTTCCGTTCGGCCACTCTACCATACAGGCCTGATTGGTGGAGTGCTGCAGAGATGGTTGTTCTGGAAGGTTCTCCTCTCTCCACAGAGAAACACAGTAACTCTATCGGAGTGACAATCGGGTTCTTGGTTACCTCCCTTGGTAATTTTTCTGTATCCTTCTCCAGATCTATGCCTCGATACAATCCTGTCTCTGTTTCCAAATAATGTCCAATGAAATAAATTTACCACAGGTGGACTCCAATCAAGTTGTAGAAACATCTCAAAGATGATCAGTGGAAACTGAATGCACCTGAGCTCAATCTTGAATGGCAAAGGCTGTGAAAACTTATGTACTTTGTAATTTATTATTTTTATAATTTTTTTTTTTTTTTCAAAATAAATTTGCAAAGATTTTTAACAAACCTCTTTCATGTTGTCATTATGGAATATTGTTTGTAGAATTTTTCAGAAAATAATGAATTCATTTAATTTTGGAATAAGTCTGTAACATACCAAAATGTGGAAAAAGTGAATCTCTGTGAGTACTTTCCGAATGCACTGTATATCTATTTGTTGTCCTTTTATTATGCAAATGATTATTAGTGGCTATGTAGGGTTGGTGATGAGTAAAAAGGTGGTGAAGATACATTTTCTTTATTGGTCATTTTCTGCATTTAAGTCTAAAAGTGTAAAAGAGTCACAGGTTACAAAAACATAAATAAAAAAAACAAACAAACAAATAAACAAAATGTTTATATACACACAAACATAAAAAAACAACAACATTGCTCTGTTCAATGGGTGTTGTGCACTCGAATTTGTTAAACAGATGCCAAAAGGCAGGAATAAAAAGAAGTGTGAACAATTTTCTGGCTCACTATCTAGTCTATCATCTAGTGTTAAACCTGCAGGATTAGCAACATCATGCTTTAATCGATCCGCAGAAATAGGAGATGAAGGAAAAAAACAAGAAGCTCTTTGTAAAAAATGCCCTCACTGAGGCGCTATCCCTTTTCCAGAGTCTCATAAACCTTGTCGTTTGTCTCCTGTGACAACTGCAATTAGCTTACTCATCCTGAAAACGCAGTCTAGCGTATCGCGAGGTATATCTAGAAACTAGCGCCTTGACATGTGGTAGTCTACAAGTGACAGGGCCCGCATATCTATTTGACTTTTGAAAAACAGTCTGGACAGATGATGTTGGAGAAAGAAGATTAGACCTCCACCTTCACTCCTAGTCTCCTTGGCTCAACTGCAAGCAACCAGATATGCTGATCATGCAGGCACAGTTCTCCCAAACGATTCTTATTTTACCCTTAATGTTCAAAAATGACAAATAGCCCAGGGTGCAATCTAAAAATGAAAAGATCAAGTTCAACCCTGGGTCTGCAGTGATCTCACAAGCGGGATGCTCGTGAATTTATTAGAGATTCCAAAATGTCACCGCACTGGGGAGTTGATTTGAATGGACACTGTTTGTTTCCTTTTTTATAATTTATTCATTCTCCCCCCCCATCCTTTTTTTTTTTTTTTATTTTGACACTGGTTTCACCAGGTTGCCATTGGTAATTAAAGCGGCACACAAAATGTGCACATACACAATGCTGAAATAGAAGGCAGAAGGACATCAAGACTGCAGACAACATTCAACAAACAACCAACTAAAAAACAGAAGACAGAGATGCCAAAGAGTCAACTACACAAATGCACAAAATGAAAAAGAAAGGCCCAAGTGAGAAACAGAAAAAAAATAAATAAAGAATAAATTTGACTAGAAAAATGCTTAGGTTAGCCAAGAAATCTAAACAGCAGTATCCACTAGTAAAACATTCAGAAAATAACCTGTATGTATATATTGTATATATAATTATTTTTGGCGGGGTCATAATTTAAACATTTGTGCAGGGACAGTCAGTGCTGCAAGGCATCGTCCTCTTATTTTAAACAATATGGAAAAGACTCGTATATGCCAATACTCTCCTGAGAAAAATGCAGACTTGTTCAATTTAGCTTTTTCCTTAATGTCCTTCAAGAATGATGGGTAGAAATATATTACAGCACAGACAGTATAAAGAAAGAGAAAATTGAGTGTAAACTTACAGTTCCATTGAGTTGATTCAATCTAGATGAGGCACAGAAATGCCTAAAATGGCCCCCTTCATTTATCGGTGCCAAGGCCAGTACTCTTTACTGATCTCATGGTTCGTTTTTTACACAAGCTAGAAAGAGAACCAAGCACACAGCTACTCATTCACCTATTTCACTCTTTCATTTTCAACCTATTTTGGTGAAAAGGTGATAAATGCTAGAGTGCTATTTCATGGCACAAATGGACACGATCCACGAATTCAAGTTTGAATTATTAACATCAGCTTTTAGACTCAATCAGTTCTTGGTGTTTAAAAGCTTGACCCGGTCCTTTCACATGAACTGCTCAATCTTAGGAAGTAATGGCTAGAGCTATTCTACAATAGGCGGGTGTGTTATGTTTAATATCACATATTTGCCCATTTGTAGACTTTGAACAAAATTCAAGTACATCTTATGTACTTACAATCTTACTTATATACTTACTTATACTTAAGCTTACTCATTTACAGTATGTATTACAATCAGAATCAAAAAGAGCTTTATTGCCAAGTATGTTTGCACTTACAAGGAATTTGTTTTGGTGACAGAAGCTTCCAGTTGCACTTTAAAGAAAAATGTTTTATTTAATATACGTAAATAAATAAATAAATAAATAAATAAATAAAAATAATTTTTATTCTTTCTATGTTTTATTATTTGCAACATTATATGGAAAAAAAAAATTTGTGGACACCTGACCAAAAGATTTGTATGTGCTTTATGAGCATCCCATTCCACATTTAGCCCCTATTTGCTGTAATAATAACCCTTACTCTTCTGTGATGATGTACCACTGGATTTTGGATTGTTCTTGTGGAAATTTGTGCTCATTCAACCACAAGGATGTTAGCAAAATTAGGTACTGATATAGAGTGAGGTGTAGGTGAAGTAAGCAGCCCAAAGGTGTTTATTTGGGTTAAGGTCAGAGCTGTTTATGATTTATGATTTATATTCACACTCTTGATATCAAATGAGGATGGGTTTCCCTTTTAAGTCTGGTTCCTCTCAAGGTTTCTTCATCATACCTTTTAAGGGACTTTTTCCTGGCAACAGTCACCCCAGGTTTGCTCACCTGGGATAATTACAAATAATTTCCATATATTTATTAATTTTGTTCTATAATTTATACATTCTGTAAAGCTGCTTTGAGACAATGTCCACTGTGAAAAGTGCTAAATTACCTTGAACTGTATAGCAGGCCACTCAAGATTTTCATGGAGCTCAATTTATGCTCAGGGGTATTGTCCTGCTCGAACACATTTTGGACTCGAAGTTCATGTGAATGGAAAATTTAATTTTTGCATATAACCATTGAGAGCAGATATAATTGCATACTGTATGATTACATATATGTTGCTATATATAAAAAGTTATAATATACACATACATACATAGATATATATATATATATATATATATATATATATATATATATATATATACATACATACATAGTGTACACACACCTACTGTACATCTTAATCTATTTTTAAATTGTTTAATTGTCAAATGAAAAGAGAGATTTAGTATCATGTTGGTTAGTTTATTAAAGCAGTGTTAGTGAAATAGCAGCATTAGATGCTTCACCCTCTGATGACAATGTTTGTAACATTTATTTGACAATTTAACACTGGACACAAGCAACAGGATCTGGAAAGCTACAACATGCTCTCTATAATTCTGAATTAGTTTTAGTTTACCAAAAAAAGTCTCTTGTTTGGTCATCATCCAGTCAGATGGCTTCTTTGTGTCAGAGTTGACAGTTATAATGGGGTTTTATGCCCTATTTAATAGCAAAAAAGTGAAAAAAACTAGACTTGTATGACATGCCATAAATGCTTAGTTTTAACATCGTAAACTCAAAGAACTCAATACTGACTTCCATTTCACTTAGCCCAACTGTAGTTTCTGCTAATTCACAGTACTGAATAATGCATTTATGTTTACAATATTTAGCAGAGGACTTTTTCCAAACACCTACCAGAAGTGTGTACTGCCTATCAAAAAAAATAAAAATAAAAAAATTCATGCTAATTCCTTTTTTTTTTTTTTTTTTTTTTAGAATAGGTTACTGAATATCACAGCTTAAAATGTGGTTAGAGAAATAAATAGTTTTCTATAAAGTAACACGAAGACAAAACAATGTCTGCAAGCCAATATTATTATAAAACAATCTTGGTAAACATTGATTCTTATGTGGTTGTGTGTTTAGAACCATACTTGAGACTCGAGTCCCTAGGTTTTACGTTAAGTTTCATTATATCATACTTTAACAAGCTCATAGGAGTTTTAAAAATGTTGGACATTTTTCCCTTCTGGCAACTGGGTAAATTAAGTAAAATCCTTTTGTATTATGCATACAATAGCCCATGAAAAATGCACAGGCCTGACCAAATTGGCCTTGATAAAAACATCCTTTGAGTGGAGGAAAAATATTCATGAACTGGCCATTCAAAATGCCAAAAAATGCAGCATTTGTTTTTTATTTTATTAATTTACTTGCTTTTCACATCAGTAAAAGACCCAAGACACATTCAAAGTAGGAATCTTAACTAAGTTATTTATGTCTGAGCATCTAGCTATAGGGAATCCATACTACAGTGGCTTTATGCTTTCCTAGCCTGCATAAAAAAGTCAATTTGCTCAGACAATTCTACCTATCTTCCTAAAATACCTAATAATTATTGCAGAACTGGATCTTGGACCATTATTATAAAAGGCGAACTCATGATGATAATTACTTCATTGTAATTTCCCTTTCTATTTCACAGCAAGAGCAAGTTCTCTAATAATGAGTTATAAGTTCAGGCTTTCCATTTATATTTCTCTCCATAAGATACTGCTTCTTTAGCCAAAATCCTTGGACCTCACTCTGACAACCAATACCTTCCACCCCATCCCAGGTCTATTAGCAATCAAGCATGTCATAGCAGGTACTGCAATCCTACCTCATAAACTCATAAACCTACAGGCGAGCTACAGCAGATGGAGGCCACAACTGACTCCTATCGCCTGCATTTTAACATCCAGACAATTACAATTGCTCTATATACAGTGTCTTTTTCTTTGTTTGAAATGTGTTAAGGTGAAATGCATGATCGGGTTTTCTTTTTATATGAGACTTTAATAAAAAATAAAGTGTGCCAAAGACATGTGAAGTAAACGTGTGTGTCAAGTGACCCTGAATAAGTTGAGAATGTTGAAATAGTTAGAATAGAATAGCCTTTATTTGTCACATATACATTACAGCACAGTGAAATTTGTTCTTTGCATATCCCAGCTTGCTTAGAAGCCGGGGTCAGAGCGCAGGGTCGGCCATGATACGGCACCCCTGGAGCATAGAGGGTTAAGGGCCTTGCTCAAGGGCCCAAGAGTGGCAGCTTGGCGATATCGGGGCTTGAACCCCTGACCTTCCGATCGCTAACCCAGCGCCTTAACCGCTGGAGCTACCACTCCCCTCGAAAGGACCAGGTAAACTGATGACTGGTAGTGAAAATATATTTTTTAAAGTGCTGCTAAAAAAAAAACGCTTCTCTACTTTGTAATTACTACGTTCGATCTGACCGACAGAAAAAGAGAGCAAAAAATGGAGATAGGGTATAATCGACAAAATATAGGCCAAAGTAATCATGTTCTTGACCTTAAATTAGACACTGAACACAAGCAAACCGCACTTCATTTAAGAAAAGACCTACATCTGAATTATTCCTTCGTCAAACCGCCATGTAGTGTGTTGCCTCATACTGCTTGCCATAAACTGAAGCTGTTGCTTTAACAAATCAGATTTCAAGTTGGCGACACTGAGGCCATCTAGCAAAATGTACAATAACATCAACAATTTAATGTCCTGTGATTGGATGGTCAGAAAGCGCACTAGTCAGACTCGCAAACCGCATCTGTAGCAAACTGCACAAGTTCAAACATATTCGTGTTCATTCAATAGCTCTTTTTTATTCCACAATGGCTGACAAAGAAAAATAAATTGTTTTGGACAAAGCTATAACATCAAGCACATTTACAAGACAGACTTTAAGAAAAGATGGACATCACGAGGAAAGGCCAACCAAAATAGTTCAAAACAATTATTAAGCTCTTCCATTAATTATTTATACTTGTGTGTTTCCTTTGTTGTAGAATTTGCACAAAAACAATTTGCCTTTATTTCTAACCCCCAGAAAAACCATAATGCACTGAAAACAAAAAAAAAAAATGCAGAATACCCAGGGTCATTTTATGAGGTTAATATTGATGCTTCTGCTACAGATGATATATATATATATATATATGGGTGGCACAGCTGTGGCTGCAAAAAAAGAAGACTTGTTGAATTGTGTTCAATGGGTTTCTTGCTTTAGTAATGGCCTTCAGTCTCACTATATGAGATACCCTTCTGCAATGCAGCGCTCTGTTATACTGTGTTTCTGTATAGTATTGATGCTTACATAGCCGTGGTCTCATATTGATAGTATTAAGAGGTGGATTGATTCAGGTAGAATACCACTGAGGTCCTACATGTGAAATGCATCACTTGACCCTGCATCTCTGTACACAAAAATCAAATCTTAATATAATAGCTTAATGAATATCCAGTTCTATCGCATAGAACTGGATATTCGCATATATATATGCGAATATATATATATATATATATACAGTTAGCATAATTTGCGGGAAAAAAAGACCAGGACAATTGGTTATGATCGCTTCGGTGATCATAACCATGCTGCTTAATTGTTTATTTGCTTCCTAGTATCACATCTTCTTGAACCCTTTTTTTTTTTTTTTTTTTTTTTTTTTTTTTAATACCTGTCAACAAACTCCATCACAAGCTTGGCAAATTAAGCATTAAGCACCAGGTAAGGGCTTTTTCTTTTCATAAACAAGGAAGGGAGAAAAATGTGCACATTTTATTCTCCTTCCTGTCAGGCAAATCCTATCCATGAACCAGCAATATTCAACTACAATTGAAATAAGGGTGCAGTTGCTTAATATTCCTCGCTTGCAATCTTTCAGATAAGCAAATAATGACTGAATGACAAGTTACCCTTTGTTTCTTAACCATTTAAGATGTTAACATTGCTATAAGAAAATGGGCAGTTTTTAGCTTTGTCCCATAGGTACTCTAAACTTTACGACTAATGATTAGCACTTTTAATTATCTCACCAACAGATGATATAACTGTTTTGTTCATCTTTAAACATTCCATCAAATTCAGTTTGCCAGGGCTCTTCATATACTTAATTGACCACTGAAGCGCTTTGGGTGCAAAAGTTTGAGATTGGGAACAATACAAAGAAAAGTGTGTGTTGTAGCAACAACTTTGGAAACAGTAACCACCTTTACATTGAGTGGTACCTCATGAAGCCCAGATGCAGCTGATGCTTGATGAAGCAATGCATGGATCTGGTAAGAGGCCAGTTTATGAATGCAAAATAAAAATGTGACATTTAATTAAAATCGTTGGAAGTAATAAGACACAAGTTGCATGATTGAAACCAGAGAGAATTTCAACAGCAGCAACATAATATAAGAATGTTAAACAATCTTTCACACAGAGTTCACAAAAAGGCAATATATTGAGCTCAGAAGTAGTATAAATCATAAAATCCTTTAAAAACAGTACCTCTTGCTTCCCAGTCATAAACAGTCCACATTAAGGCCCAAGTTGTTGTGTGTGTGATTGACAGGGAATAGCAGATTCAACGAAAATGTTATACACCAAGGTATCCATTTGCCTTTTGGATCTGGAGGCGCAAAGAGCCAAGCTTATCAATGTTGATAATGAGCAATGCTCCGAGGGCAGATAAGAAAGGGTGGCCCACCAGGGCTGTGATATAAGACAACAGCGATGGGCCTTAGTTTCCTTTGTAATTCGAACACTCATGTTTCAAAACGAACAGATGAACAAGAGAGAATGAGAGTGGGAAAGATGATACGAGGGCGGGGGGTGGTGGTATGTCATGAGACTCTGACATAAAAAAGCCAAGGATGAGTTATTAGTTCTTAAAACACTTGTTCAACTGCAAAGGTCTGTTCAGACCCTGGGAGGAATGTAGCACCTTTCATGTCATTGACATGTCTTATAAAAAGGACAATGTCTATGGTTTCAGATGGCTGCCCAATGAAGAAGGTGACTAATAATGACACCAACATTGGTGGATTTACTTAAAACGATTTGTCTTTGAACTATCCTAAGCCTAAAACATCAAGAATAAATGGCAGGCAGGTGGCTAATACAGGCAAAGGTATGCAGGTATGTGAAGGTCAGGTAAAATAAGTCATTAATATACTTTGTGAAACTGATCAGGGTTGTACTTTTGACCTGTAATGTTCAATGCACTTTGATTACTTCCTATGTCATCAATCGGACAAACTGCTTAGCTGAACTGTGGAAAAATAAATAAATGAATATAGTACATCACAGAAATTTCAACATTAACATATCCAATGTGTTTCAGACTGGATTTTTACATCTTTATCAGCCACTTATATGGAATGCCAACCCAGCAGAGTAAAGCCATACATAACAGCTTCTTGTACACACACCTCCACATGGTGGAGTGAATACTGAACACTTCAGTCTTCCAAGAAACATATTATTCTCCCTGGAGCTAACAACAGGCAACAACAGGCTGCTATGCATTCACTTCCCAGTTTTTTTGATGAACACACACTGCAAACTTCCCCATTCTCGTGCACACACACACACACACACACACACACACACACACACACACACACACATATATATGCAAACTCAATTAATTTGCATTTAAATTGCGATTATATATGTTGGCGTACACATTCCTTATAGTTGCCTCTGTTATCCTGGTGGTGTCTGCTGCCACATGTTGTTTGCAGAAATATGCTCCGCAAGCACACTTGGTGCATTGACAAAACACACTGACATCTGCGAGGCACTTGCAAACATCAGTAAATGTCAAGAGTTAGCTGAAATATACGCTCTGAACAGCCAATATTTTTAAACCGGTGTCTTCCAAGTCGACTACGCTTTTGCGAAAGTGAAATAACAGCTGCTCCTCGGGTAGTGTCATCCTGTGACTAACCTAATATACAATATTTAGGACCACACAGGAGGCTGCCCTGCTGAAGCCTTTTAAAACAGACGGTGCTCTGCATGAGCCTGGGACATATATCCGCATCGAAATAAAAGCCTGTTGCACTTTGCACAAGTAGTCGAGCGAAGAAACATTTACCTTCAAAAGTTGAGATGATAGCCTTGTGTGTTCTGTCCTCTCTCTCTCTCTCTCTCTCTCTCTCTCTCTCTCTCTTTCTTTCTGTCTTTCTTTCTTTCCGTGCCTTGACAGGAGAGCAGGTTAGCTAATAGCCTGCCATGTGGGAACACATTCACTTCTCTGTTACTCCGAAGTCAAGAAGTTATTCTAAACTGCTTCCTGCCTCACCTGAACTCATCCAACCTGTTCTGCATTTGATCGACATGACTTCCTCCTCCCCGCTACTTGTCTGTATGCACCTGTTGAAACCAGACACACCAGTTGCAAAATAATGCAGCATGAGCTAAAAACTGTTTAAAAACAAAAAAAATAACCCTATCCAATGTCACCTTCAAAAGGACATCTTTTTCCTCCTGTGTCCTATATTCTTTTTGCAGCTCTGTCCTTCAGACAAATGATATTTGATCATTTATATTTTTCACACAATAATATACGAGACGCTGGATAAAAAAATATTACGTTAATCCGTATGTGTAGATAAAACTGACGAACTAATGAAGCCCAAACCATAAAATGTCACCATGAGTGTGTGGTGGAAAAAGAGAACTAAAAGCAACTTCTCACTATTCAAATTCTGTCCTGGGTACCAAGATAACGTGATAAAATATTTTATAAACAATTTCAATTGTTATTAATTACATTTAATATAAACAATTTCTTTACTAAGCAAGGTAGTCTGTCAATAGTAAGCAACATTAATGACAGTATACTGTATACTGGTTTTATTTTTGGTTTTAACAGTTATTCACAGTCACAGGTGTACAGTAGCAAGTGTTTTGAAACAATCAGATAGTCAATAGTGTTTTGTATTTTGAAACAATCAGATATGTTTATCTATCACTAAACATGTTTTAAAGCAAGTAGCTTCACATTTATTATTAAGACAGCTTAGTTTATACTGTATATACTATGTATAAACCTTTGATGATTGTTTAAAGAAACAATTTCCAATTTAAGTTAAGATGCATTTTGTTTCCTGCATAAGCTGTATTTATTGATTGTTTTTACATTTATTTTCAGATCTCTTTTTTTTTTTTTTTTTTTTTTTTTTTTTGCTGTTGTCTTTTGTTCTGGGTGTGCTGTTCTGTTCCTGATTTGGTGTTGTGTTTCTGATTTGCTGTTGAATTTTTTGGGTTGCTTTGTACTATATTTTTGTTGTGATTTATTTTTTTTTATTATTTGCTGCTTCTCTAAAGAATTTACTTAATTTAGTATTATGTAGAGTTGAATTGGGTTGTTGTGCTTTTATTTGCTTTGTGTTGTATTTTTCTTGTTGTGATTTTGCTTTGTTGCTGTTGTTTTTTTTTACTTTCATCTGTTATCTTCTCTCTTTTCTTTTTCTTAGTTTTTCCATTTAGTTTTTTTTTTTTTTTTGCACTTATGGACTACCATACAACCGTATCTGATGCATTTTCAAGCAATGATGTTTAAATGACATAATTGAATGAAAAAATGTTACTCTAATAAAATGATTGATGCAATGCAATGAGAGATGTGCATGCTTTTTTTAATCCACAAAAGCCAAAGCGTTTTTGTGTTCATACTGTAGCTGTTCATGCACACCACAAACTATTTCCCTTCCTATGACTATTGATCATTATGGCTTTGCGGTCCATTGAAATGTAATCATTTAAGTCTAAAAGCTCAGTCCTTAAAAAATCTTTAATGTCTGTGAGTTCAAATAATTCATGAATAAAAAATGTTCTGGGGGCAAAGGCCATCACCACAAAGATAACTGCAAAGATGTGTGTGTGTGTGTGTGTGTGTGTGTGTGTGTGTGTGTGTGTGTGAAGCTGATTAATGTTCAAGCAGAATATATAAATAAATAATAACAATGAAAAAAATGATACTCTGACCTCCCAAGTCGAGACTCTATATTTGAGCAAAACCTCTTTAAATGTAACATATGCAAATCTATTTGCAAGGAAAATAAATAGTACATTTTGGCCGGTTTGGCAAGAGAACCCAGAAAGCTTTCCCTATATCTTCAGTTTTTCATTAACATATCATTTCATCCCCATTTCCTGAAACAAGCATGAATACCTTCCGGTGCCTTCTTTTAATTTTCTCCCCTTTATATGTTGTGACAATCTGTAGTGCTATACACTGGAACTGAAATGCATTTCATCTGCTTTTTTTGCCATTTGATTTATACACGATGCTGAATTCTTTTAAGGTGGAAAATATTTTATTGCTGAAAAAATCAAACAGACAAAAAAAAGCAAAAAAAGCAGATATTTATGGGTAGAATAAGTGTCCACTTATATAGGTCAGTACCATTTGGCTGCCTGTTGTCTAATTTCAAATGTCTTATTGTTAATCAGCTAGATCATTACACAGCTAGATTCTGATATATTCACACTGAAAGTTGAATACTGAATCAGTGAATTCATGGCAAAGCAGATCTTGGTAATAAATGGAATTGCCCATGGATGGCATAGGTAGGGTATGACCAGGTTCAATTCACAAAAAACAACCCATGCAGTTTTATTTGTTTAAATGATATCTATTGGAATTATTTAAAAACAACCAGTGTTCCAAAGTATTCCAAATCCATACAAGCATTGAATTCTACCAGTTCCCTAATTCTTAATATAAATGAATGAACTGATAAGGACATCTTCCAAATGCCATAAATGTAATGTAAATGTTATTTGGTAAAAAAAAAAAAAAAAACTGTCACCTGGGATAAAAACAAAAAACAAAAAAACAGATGACCAACTAAAAACTATTGCATGATGATTGTTCAATAAACGTTACTGCCAGTGCATTATGAGAGATGGGGGTGTTTTGAACAGATTCACATAAGGTAGTGATGCATCTAATAATATCATCTGCCCACTCCTACAGTACCTCCAGTTGTAGTGATACCCCATGGTGGAAATGCAATCAGTAGAGCGTGAGAGCCGAGCCACTTCCAGCACTGTCATTAAACTTTAGAGCACAATAACAGGATCCACCATGTGCTGATAATTATATGTAAAAAAAAAATGTGCAAAAAGAAATGAAAACAATATTTTCCTCTACATCTTATTTCACAACAAGGCACATAGCAGGTACCATAAAATCCTCCCCTAAGCACAATTGTATAATTGGAGAGTACTATTGGGTGTCTTCTTCTTTTTACCATTTTCCATCGTGTCTTTTGAAAGCATTCTTCACAATGGCCGAAGTGCCTCAAAGTGAATGAAAAGCTTCAAAGGAAACAGCATCATCTCAACCAAGCCATGCAAGTATACTCTCTGCTTAGTCAGAGCTAGAGCTAATTAGATACATGTTTAACTCGGATAGAAAGGAATATTATGCAAAAAAAATACTAATTGGGCAAGATGCCATTCATCAGAGGCATCCATCATAAAAATTCATATTCATGTTTGCTTGTTTTTATTTGAGGTAATACTGATATGCCTAACTAATATGCCTAACATTTGACCTTTGCTATAACCAGGGCTGCCAGATTTGCTTCACAACAACCCATGAATTTTTTTATTTTTATTTAAAAACATATCTATAAGAATACATTTAAAAACAACTGGTGTTCGCATATAATCCCAACCTGTGCAAGCATGGAATATAAGAACTTCCTGTTTCTCCACTAGGTGTCTATTGACTTTCCTCTTTTTCCACCTCAAATACATATTTATAAAATAAAAAAAGAACAATTCTTCCTTTTGTGATTATATGATATGCCCCACAGCATAATGTACCCTTAAAAGATGCTTGATGATTTTCTTAAACTAACCTCTAAATTCAACAGATCATTGGCAGAGTAATTGCATATTATTCTACACCAATTTTGGCTAGTTAACACAATTCCTCTTTCCATCCCTCTTATTTTGTGCTGTTAGATAATAATTATATATTGATTTAAATTGTTGCTGAATGTTTGTAAACATATTAAATCATTTGTATAAGATTGTAATACACCCTACTTAAAATGCCCTTCAGTCCACTGTCTGCACAATGCATACACTCATTCAAACACTCATTTACACCTAGTAGACAGTCCACCTACTGTCATGATGTTAAAACCTAGAGATAAGCCTAAGAACCCAGGGAAAACCCAAATTACTGTACCTCTTTCTTCAAGGTTATCCACTTCAGAACAATCCACAATGATATAGCTACTTGGAAAAACAAGATAGTTGTGATCTAAGACAGGAAGTTACTGGATGGCACTCCATAGCATTTGCTACATTGGCTCATTGGGCTGATACGTTCATCTAAAGCGACTTAAACTTGAGGCAGTTGAGGGGTAAGGGACTTGCTGAAGGACTGAGCTATGGAAGCTTGGTCGTGTTGGGATTTAAATTCTTGACCTTCTGATCTGTAGCTCAAAAGCTTAACCACAGAGCCACCAATTCTCTCAAGAAATGGTATGGGAAGGACATGCCTCAGAAAGACTTATGGAGTTAGGGACTACTAGTGGCTTGTAGGCAGTCTTCAATTTGTATAATAATTTGTATAACATGAGGTACTGGAACACCAAGGGAGAAGTAATATGGCAAGAAAAGGATTAAGTCCCAGAAGCTGCAGACACAATCCAAGCATTTCCGCTAATACTGTAGTGTTAAATACTGTCACAGACCTAGAGCTAATAGTGTAGGTACGATGATCATGTCAAAATTAGGAATTGAAACCATGATGTCGCTTGATGTCGAATAATCGTCGCTCTGGATAAGGGCGTCTGCTAAATGCCGCAAATGTAAATGTAAATGATGTTGCAGTGTTGCTATAGTAGGAATGAAAGTGTCAACTGCACATTTCTTGGGTGTTAAACTTCATAATTTGCTAATAATATACTAATAACTAATAATTACTAGTTATTTGTGACCATATTAGTTATCACTACAATAAGCTGATTCTATGTTAGAAAATAAGTTGACAGGCTGCAGAGGTGTCTAAACTATATAAATAAGTTACAAAATGGACACACTTTAAAACAAAGAGGTTTTAAAGCCTGTTCTGGCATGATCCTGCAGAAATTAAGTATTGGTTCTAGGGTTTGGAAGCAAATAAGCTTCTAAGACATTCTAATAACCCGATCCATACTGGTCCCTAGTAGCACCTTCTTAAGAATTAAGTGAAAATTGGTTTCAAAAGTTGGATGCTTTCCCCCATAATCATTCATTTACATTGGCTAATAATTGCAATGTTATTTCATATGCAAAAAAAAAAAAAAAAAAAACATAAACAGCTTGAATTAGTGCCAAAAGTGTGTAAGCTCCAGGCCTGGGAATCACAATTACTATAAAATGTAGATTTTTTTTTTTAGCATCCCACATGTTGTTGTGATGGGCTGGAGCCAAATCTGTTGAAAATGTATTTTTCCTTGTGCCTAAATTGAATGTCAATTAACATTGTATTTTTTAAGATTTTTTTTTTATTATTATTTTATGCTGTTCACTTTGTCACTTTTGCAACTTTGAAATTAATATAAAAACTCCACAGGGTTACGTGTAGATTTTGTCCCAATTAAATCCTTACCAAATTAATTACTATTTATTGTCCATACCATTTGTTTTCCAAAGTACATGACTGCAGCTAGTTTAAGTGTGCACGTGAATGGAAGTACATTTCCGTTCCGGCTGCTTATTACATCACTGACCATATTTGATATGACAGCACTGATATGATATTTTACACACTGCGACACGTCTTACATTACTGGTTTGGTATTTATTTTTGCTTTGCTTTGAGACAACAGAATGATAAGACAGGAATTGTGTATGCAAACATTGCCTTCTGGGAACAGATTGCTGACTCACTTGATGTGTCAATGTGACATTGCGATGGCCAGTGGTGACATGGTGACACCAATCATGAAGCAAGTACTAAATGACAACATGGCCTCTCAGGGTGTGAATGATATATTATTACTCTGACTCTGACATATATTTTCAGAGTCTCCTTACCCGAGAATCTACATCTGGGAATTAGAAGGTGATGCCACTGTTAGAAACAGGCATCTAATGAGATTAGTTTATTGCCAATGAATTGCTCTTTGAATAGTGTTATTTGTAATTATAACAATCATTGGAAATTTGGGCTCATTTAACAGCATGGATTCCACTGTGGGAATGGATTTAATAATGCACCTTTTTTATGGCAATGTCTCCCAAGAAAAATAGACTCCAGTGCAAAGTAGAATTGTGTGTTTTATACACTCCACCACCTGAGGTCTGTGCAATGTAATCCTCACTATGCATATTCATATCGGCTTTGTCTGACAGGCTGTACATGTGACAAGAATAAAAAAAAAAGTAATTTCTTCCTGAACTTGACTTCAGATAAATCCACACTACTGGACAAAAGTTCTTTAAGTAAGGCTTAATCTACAATAGGTGTATGCTACATGATATTAACAAATGATGTGGAAGCGAATAACCACCCGATGCAAAAAGGAGGCATTTAGCAAACTAAGGCAATAAGGAAATGTTTACAATAGATGTCACAATGCAACTGTGACCGTAGGTTACTTTGGTTACAATTCTTCATAAGGCAGTGCTTTAATATAACACTTAACAGAACAACCCATACCTTCTAGCCAGTAAGAATTGAATATTCAGGCCATGACCACAGTATAATGTGCAATAGTTTTAGATCATTCATTAATGTTTCAAAAAGAGAAAAAAAGAACAAAACGATATATTTGTTTCAGGGCTCTATTGCTTGTATTCGTTTATTGTTATTCGTTCGTTGTATTGGTTTAAATCCATGATCAGATTTTGTGACGATCAGATTAAAACTTTCAGATACTTTTTTTTTTTGTTTGTTTTGCACAAAAACTGAAAGAAAAAAAAAAACCCTAAAGACGCACAAACCAGCAGCCACTTTTTTGCTTTAGAGGACCAGATGCACAATAGCTCATTAACATTGGCTGCTATGCGTGGCCAGCAACTTGTAAACGGTGAGCAACACAATCAATCATGAAGCAGGAGCTTGTGATTCATGGTAATGCATTTCTATTAAAATGCCCTAAGAGAGCATCAGAGCAGGAGCTCTCCAGGCTTGGATTTCCTTTAATCAATACCTGCAACTTACAGGCCTTGATGTAGCACTACAGAGATGCATTAAGCTATCTTATATAAATGAGCAAAAAAAAAAAGTAAAAGAAACCCTTGCTTTAAAACAAAAGGGACTCAAATGTTGCATGCACAATTGAGATGTTAATTGAATTCATGAAGCTGTACACACTGCCCTTTGTTTAGATGGTTGAAGTTCTATATCTGTTTATTGTGTATTTTGTCCATATATAAGTTACTAGTAAGCAACTGTTTAGCTTCTGCACTTTCTCGGCTACTTCACCTGAGTTCATAATTACTCTCAATGAAATGGCCAGGGGGACATTCTAACAAACTTTCTAACTAATGTGCCTGAGCAAGCTAAAGATCTGCTAAAGTTGAACTTAATCAAATCCAACTCTAAGTAATGAACAACAAGCAGCAATGAGTAGATGTGTGATGTTTAACGGTATACAGTGACAAACAATGTAAAGGACTATTAAAGACTCAAAGTTTTTTTCATTAAAACATCAGTACTTTCATGCTCATGTTCATATGAAGCTCACACTGCACTAGGACCACTAGGACTGCATCTAGGACCCCTTACAAAAGGGTTGCATGTGATAGTTTGGTTGAAATGATGGTGTTATTTTATGTCAAGCACCAGGGCGGCACAAAATTGTAAGCAATGTTCATGCAGCCTAACAAGCTCTAATAGCTGCATTCCTACTGGGCTGATAAAATCAAACTTCACATGTGCTGTTCAGCAAGCCTATACCAGAGGCTACCTGAGGATTTCCACAATTTGAGTGATGTCTGTTATTTGTCTGGCATGGTGCGCCATGAGGACGTGTGAGGAATCCAAGTGCTGACTTTGATATATGGCCTTTATGAGTTCAGAAGGAAACTGCCCTGGTGGTTTGAAATGAAAAGAAGTAGAACAGAAGGTCCCAATTTGAAACTGTGAATGCTCCGCAACTGAGTAGGTGACTACCAGTGGCCATGGGCTTGCTTGGGTTGACAAGGATAGAACCAAAATAGACATGCTTCATGAAGGTTTAAAAGACAGACCATTGGGTCTGTGTTTTAAAACAGAAATCCAGATTCACTGCAGTCCTTAAGAGGAAAAGGATAACATTACTGAGCACTGATAAATAAACTATTACAAAAATATTACATTTGAGAAACAATCTGAAATATCCTCCATGGAATGTGTTCTCAGCAGTTTGAGGTCTTACTAATATTGCTAATACATAAAGAATATAAATAAATATTATTAGCTTTTTTCTGAGCAGACAAGTGAGGCCAAACTGCTTAGATCTGATCCAATTTCATAAGATACCTTAATCTGTAATGTTAGATTTTGTAGGGAAGTGGATGCTCAGTGGTTAAGATGCTGGACTTCTTTTCAGGTGTAGTTGTTGCTCTTGATAAAGGGCATCTGCCAAAATACTGTAAATGCATTGCTGCATATAAAAAAGTAGTTTCTTTAAAAAAAAATAAATAAATAAATAAAATAAAAGCATCAAAATTGCTTTATACTTGTCACAAGTACATTATAGCACATTGAAATTCTTTCTTCGCACATCACAAGGGCTTTGCTCAAGGGCCCAAGAGTGGTAGCTTAATGGGGATTGGACCCCCAACCTTTAGTAACCTCAGGGCCTTAACCACTGAGCTAACACATTCCTAAATCAAAAACCCAGTAAGAGAACCAAAACACAATAAAAGCAACAGAACAATGCTATTACAGCACTCAGTCAAACTCAATAAGAACACCAAAAAGTACTAATAGCACCAAAACCCCATTAGGAGCATCAATAACAATACAATAACCCAATCAATAACACAGTAACAGCATCAGAACATCAATAGCAGCACCAAAAACCCAACAAAAGCACCAACAGCAACTCTATTACAAATCTTTCAGTATATACTGCACAAATAACATGATTTAATATTGTTAAGGGGGTTTACATAACAATGTTGAAACTGTATCTCAAAATAAAGTACTGAAGTACTGAAAATCTAAACTGAAACCAGGTGCAAGTTTTTTTTTTCTTTTATATTAGTACTTAGTCTGATGTCATTTTAATATAAATGTCCATTCCGTATTTGATGCATATTTGGTAAACTACATTAAAATGTAAAAACAAAAAAACTATTATTACCAAGTGATTCTTTCAGTGGTGTTTGAAAGCCCTACATAATAGGGTAATAAGTATTTGAGTATACCCTGGGACATATCTTTCTCACTTTTCATCATTACTTCATTTTTTGTCTGAAAAGGCTTGTTCAGATTGTAAGCACAGACAAGCTCGAGTGGGAAAACATATGGAGCTGTCCATTACCTTCACGTCTCAGTTTCCACAACACTTCACATACAGAAAAACGAGCTCATCTGTGATCCCCATTCCCACTATTTTCCCTTCAGCAGTTTTGCTCCAACCTTGTGAATCCAAGGACCAAAATGGCCAGCCGTAGACAGCTCATTTTACATGCGCTTAATGGAGCGGCTGGCGTCGCATTTTAATGCAAGCGTGACATCAAGGTATCGTGCTACAAGAAAGAGTTCTCACCTGTCATCGATGACAGGCTCGGCTAAATTATTTGTCATGCTGTGACTTGATAAAGACCTGCCGGAGTGGTAGCTTGTGGTTCCACCTGTATGACTTGGCACTCCCCGCACTTCACTCCAAATGTCACATGAATTATAATGCAAAGCTAACCTTTGTCACAAAGATTGTTGTGCCGATACCTTAGCCTGTCATACAGTCAGGACGGAAAATAAAGAAAAAAGTCCATGACAATATTTCATCCTGTATCATCTTGTATGTAAAACGGCTCACGCGACAGTTATTTAGGGTTAGGGAGAATTCCTTTTGGAAATCGTTTACCCGCTACCACAAGCTGCTTCCTCATAATGTCCTGATGTCCAACAAATTGATTTAATGTACCCGTTACTAACAGATGTGATCATAAAAACATTTGGGAGGTAATAATATATTTAATTTACATGCACAGTTGTAATTAGTGTTGAGTGATATAATAATATAATATCAATATCCTGAAAAATAATGTCACAATAATTTTTCGCTGAGATAGTGTGGATATGGTGATCATGTTTTTTATATAGAAGGTAATAATCCACTGCATAGAAGAAAGAGATCAGGTTGAAAGTTTGTTTATTAACTTTAAAATTGTAAACATATTAAATTTTTACAAATTCCCCTATTATTTTTTAGTGTTAGGTATTTCTTTAAGAAAATAAAATTAGAAAAGCTTTTTTACTTAATACTTTTTTTTTAAACTATCACACAGCAATACTACTTGATGCTTAAGAGATTTTATTTATACAAAATAACTCACTATTACTCTAAATTATTTATTTATATTATTTTATTAAAAAATGTATGCATATCTGTGACATTTAGTCATCAGTATCTCAACCCATATGTAAAAAAATCATGTATTTTCTGTTAGTTTATATACATTTAAATTACAACATTTATTTTAGTTATCAACCAATCAAACTACCTAATTGCTACATGAAAGTTAACAATAGCAATATTGTAAGCTACATGTTTACAACAGTCCTGACTTGAATTTGTCATTCAAACTATGTACACAAAACTCACAGTTCGGGATGTCCTTGGATTTTAAATCATGGTTTGGTTCAATTTCGGTAAAATTAGGGGGGAAGAAATGCAAAACATAAAATTGCATTAACGTAGGTTATTTTTAACATTAGTGATCATCAACATTTAAACAGTTTTTAATGTAAATAAAATGCCTGCCAGGTTAAATAATATATTAAATAACATTTAATAAAAATAAAATAGAATAATTCAAATTAATGCCATACATGTTTTATATATATATATATATGGATAAAATGTAGTAATCGATTAAACAGGCACAAATTAAATAAAAAAAAAAATAATTCTTAGACCCCAAATGTGTATACAAGTGTGTGTGTGTGAGGGTTTTACATGTGATGTTTAATTTTCGAAAGATATGTTCTACCCTCGTTATGTAGAATTGTGTGGATTTTCTCCTTTTAAGAGAAATACTTGAAGTGAATAAGGCGACGTTATCTTGTAGACCTGCTGCTGCGTTCCTCTCATTCATCAACAGAACTTCGTAAACAGCCCAATGATCCTGCATTTCAGAAACTGAATGCTGTTTTGGGTCAATCACAGTCATGGCATCCCAATTGGAATAAAACATTCTCTTCATGATCATGCCATATGTTAAACTGGAAAACAGATTTTTTTTTTCCCCACCTGTAATTTCTCAGCCAATTCTAAAATATACTATTCAAAACTGCTGCCTTTGGGACAGTCTTGAAATTGGTTTGATATGTTCAACGATGTCTTTAACAGTTCACGCCATGTAATAAAGGTGCACATGAATGGATTGGCTTTGATCTCAGCTGTAGTTCCTCTTGTTTCTTTTAACTCTGCCAGCAAATAGACTGTCATTGTCTGCTACTGACAGCAGGGAATCTTTAAAGCGTGTTTACCCAACTTTCCAATCTGGTGTAACTTTATTTGGAAGGCCACACTCACCTATATGTTGGTTTATCACTCCCCAGCAAGAGGTAGACAAAAAAAAAAAAACAACTGTGAAAAAAGTTATAAACCAGCTGTACTGTTGTAAAGAAGTCCACTGAGTACAGACCTGATACTGCATCATTAACTACCAATTTGACAGAGTGAGCACTGCAGGGCATATAGAATGCTCTCGGATTTATATCTTGCACTCGCTCTTGTGCACCATATTGTTTACCTTTCATATTTGATCCCTTGTCATAGCCTCAATCCCTTATATCTAAAGATCAATACCCATCCCCACCTGTAGAATCCTCTAGCTTTATAAATTACAAGAATTTTCTACGGTATTTCCACTGGATGAAAAAAATGGAAAACAAATTCAACAGTCTGTTTTGTTCAATTGTGGCGTTCTCACGCACTGCTATACACATCAAATACAGCTATTTAAATCATGCTCTCGCTAGTTACGCAATGGTACAGGTAGGCAAGTTTTGCTAGCTGCAAAAAATTCTGCAATTTTTATAGAAAACCAAAAAAATATATATTTTGGTTTACAAATATTGTATTGATTTTCACTAGTTTTTACATCCGTTAATTTTGTGGTCATGGTTTAAGCGTTGTAGAATATGGTGATTGTCTAAATGCTAAACTTGACCACTGGGAATGTTTATACTTGGGAATTCTGGATGCTGACTGAGCTAGATGGTGGATTGTCATCTGAAAACAATTTCTCATCTTTTGGAGTGCTTGGTTCTTCAAAAGTCTCTATGCCACTTTAATGAATTCCACTGCTGCCTATTTTCTGTTTCTCGTAATTTCCTGTAAGCATCTGTTAGATTGTTATGACTATTATTGTGTTGTATAAAAAATGTATACAGAAGTTCTATGTAGGAGATGCAACCTGAAGGAGATTGGAGACTGTAAGGTGTTGGCAGGGGACAGTGTAGCTAAACAGCATCAAATGGTGGTCTGTAGAATGGTTTTAGAAGTGAAGAAGAAGAGGAGGAGAGTGAGGACTGAAAGAAGAATAAGATGGTGGAAACTGAAGGAGGAAGACTGTAGTGTGAGATTTAGGGAAGAGGTCAGACAGGGGCTCGGTGGTGGTGAAGAGGTGCTGGATGATTGGGCAACTACTGCAGAAGTGATAAGGGAGACAGCTAGAAAGGTACTTGGTGTGACATCTGGAAATAGAAAGGAAGACAAAGAGACGTGGTGGTGGAATGAGAAAGTGCAGGACAGCATAAGGAGAAAGAGGTTGGCAAAACAGAATTGGGATCAACAGAGTGATGAGAAAAGTAGGCAGGAGTACAAGGAGATGCGGCAGCAGGAAAAGAGGGATGTGGCGAAAGCCAAGGAAAAGGCATATGAGGAGCTGTATGAGAAGTTGGACACTAAGGAAGGAGAAAAGGATTTGTACCGATTGGCCACGGAGCGGGACTGAGAGTGGAAGGATGTGTTGCAAGTTAGAGCAATAAAGGATGGAGATGGAAATGTGTTGACTAGTGAGGAGAGTGTGTTGAGAAGATGGAGGGAGTATTTTGAGCAGCTGATAAATGAGGAAAATGAGAGAGAGAGAAGGTTGAATGATGTGAAGTTAGTAAAGCAGGAAGTGGATAGGATTAGTAAGGAGGAAGTGAGAGCAGCGATTAGGAGGATGAAGTGTGGAAAGTTGGTTGGACCAGATGACATACCGGTAGAAGCATGGAGATGTTTAGGAGAGATGGCAGTGGAGTTTTTAACAAGATTGTTTAACACGATTTTGGAAGGTGAGAGGATGCCTGAGGAATGAAGAAGGAGTGTGCTGGTACCGATCTTTAAGAATAAGGGAGATGTGCAGACCTGCAGTAACTACAGGGTAATTAAGTTGATCAGTCACCATGTAGTTATGGGAAAGAGTGGTGGAAGCCAGGCTGAGAGAAGAGGTGACCATCTGTGAGCAACAGTATGGTTTCATGCTGAGGAAGAGCACCAAAGACGCATTATTTGCTTTGAGAATGTTGATGGAGAAGTATAGAGAAGGACAGAAGTAGTTGCATTGTGTGTCTGTGGATTTAGAGAAAGCGTACGACAGGGTGCCGAGAGAGGAGTGGTGGTATTGTATGAGCAAGGCAGGTGTGTCAGAGAAGTATGTGAGGGTGGTGCAGGACATGTATTGTAGGTTGATGGACGAGGTCAGACAGGAGTCTCCTTGGACTATGATGTTTGCGGATGATATTGTGATTTGTGTTGAGAGCAGGGAGCAGGTTGAGATGAGCCTGGAGGGGTGGAGGTACGCGCTAAAGAGAAGGGGAATGAAAGTCAGTAGGAGTAAGACAGAGTGTGAATGAGAGAGAGGGCAGTGGAGTGGTGCAGTTGCAGGAAGAAGAGGTGGAGAAGGTGGAGGAGTTCAGGTACCTGGGGTCAACAGTGCAAAGTAATGGAGAGTGTGTTAGAGAAGTAAGGAAAAGAGTGCAGGCAGGGTGGAGTGGGTGGAGAAGAGTGATAGCAGAAGTGATTTGTGATAGAAGGGTATCTGCAATAGTGAAAGAGAAAGGTTGTTGGACTGTGGTGAGACCTGCGACCTGTACTTAAGTACAGTAACGAATTTCAATTACATTGTTACTGTCCACCAATGTTACGGACAGTATTAAATTTTGTTCTAACAATACAATACTAAAGTTATATATCTATTTAATTTCTTTTCCATTGTTTTGTCCAATCTTTTTGGTGAAGTATAGAGATTAGGGGTTGTGGTGAATCCAGAGCTAATCCTGTGAACATTAAGCATTATCAAATGGCAGTACATTACAAGGCACCACACACACACACACACACACACACACACACACACACACACAAAATTAGGAGCAGGGGCGTAGCCATCATTTCAAAAGTGGGGGGGACAAAAGACGTTAAAACAAAAGACGTAATAAAAGAGTTAAGGAAAATACATAGAAAAAAGTGAACATTTGTCCAAGCAGCTATTTTTCCTTATAATCCTTTAAATCCTTTATAACTTGCTAATTATTCAACAAGAGCAACAGGCAGAGTTACTAAACATTGTGCAACACAATTTGGATACCATACGCCAACTTACACTGCTTGTAAGTGTACACTTTTTTGTGAAAAGTTTTTTGCCGCTTTGAGCTCATCGCAACCGAATGTTGAATACAGCGCGGGACCGCGGATGCGACTCGAGCTACAGTACTAGGGCGTGTGATGATGACGTGACAAGTGAGTGACTGATTGCCATGGATACGTAAATGTCATGTATAGACTATCTTGTCTCTTTGAATTTTAAATCACTCTGCATGTATATACATTGCTCCATTAAAACCTCAACATGTCGTGAACACAACTCTCCACTAAAAAAGTGAGGGGGAAGAATTACATTTTTATAAAAAGTGCGTGGGACATATCCCCCGCATACCCAATGTAATCTACCTCTAGCTACTTCACCCACCAACATGTCTTGGAAGGTGGGAGGAACCAGAAGACACACATGGAGAACATGCACAGAAACTCCACAGAGACAGTAACTCAGAATTGAATCAGGGATATTGGAGCTGTGAGACAAAAATGCTATCTACTGAGCCACAAAGATGAATTGTAGGCATGGGTTCTTGCCTCTGGTTGTAATGGGAGAAACTTATTGCTAGTCCAGTTGGTCCTGTAATAATATAGTATGTGTCTAAATCACAGGGTTCAGTGCCTTATTGAAGAATTGGAAAAAAAAAAAAAAAAAAAAAAAATAGACATCACCAAGAAAAGACTGCTTTAATGCAAATGCCAACCAGATGGTCTGATCTAATGGTTGCATCATCCTATGAGGAATATATTATTTCAGCCTACACTGATTTGCCAGCATACAGTATGTCAAAGTCAAAAATAAGCTTATTTAAAAAAACTTCATTTCAGTTTCAACATCAAGATGCTAAATATTTAAACATATATAAACATATAAAATTATTTATGGCCATGGGAAAGAATGATTTCTTGTTATTCAGAACCTAAGCACTAACCCAATAAGACCTTGAATGAAGAAAACTCCAGTAAATGATGACTGGATGACATTGGTATTTATTGCAAACTCACACACTGTAACTCTGTCACATTGCAATTTTATTTGAAAAATCCCGGCAGGCCTATGCATAGACACAAGAAGATGTCCAGGTGATTCTCACTGCCTATTCTAACTATCCAGGTACATTCATTTTGGGTTACACATACGATGAAAGCAAGAGTATAAGCTTAAGTCTGAGAAATATGCATTAAAATTCAGCACAGGAAACGTCACTTAGCTACATTTAACTAACAACCTCCCCATTAGCAGCCTTTTTAATCATATTAGCAATTATATCCTCTTATGTTGATTTACTCTGCAAATCAAAAGTAAATGATGATCGTTTTTAATAAACTTGACCTTGAACTGCTAAAGCAATTTTGGAAAATTCAAGGAGAGGAGCTGATGTAACATAATAGAAGGCACTGCATGAATGTCAATGCACGCTTAAAAGGGTCCCCTGACTGACCTTTAAGCTATCTAAAAGCGAAAGACAACATTTGAAGTTTAAAGAAACTCACATTACCTCTAGGGCGGCTGTCAAATATCAATCAAGGCACGCAAACGTCCATGCATTCTAATGTGCTTCTTCTCTATCAATACAACCACAGGCTAAATTTCATACATGATGTACACTAACCTGACAACTTTATTAAACATACTTTTACACTGTGCAATTATCTGATCATGACTTCTTCTTCTTCTTCTTTCGGCTGCTCCCATTAGGGGTCGACACAGCGGATCATCCGTCTCCATACCACCCTGTCCTTTACATCTGCCTCTTTCACACCAACTACCTGCATGTCTTCCCTCACCACATCCATGAACCTCCTCCTTGGCCTTCCTCTTTTCCTCCTACCTGGTGGCTCCATCCTCAGCATTCTTCTACCAATATAATTCATGTCCCTCCTCTGCACATGTCCAAACCATCTCAATCTCGCCTCCCTCACCTTGTCACCAAAACATCCTACATGCGCTTTCCCTCTAATAAACTCATTTCTAATCTTGTCCATCCTCGTCACTCCCAACGAAAACCTTAACATCTTCAGCTCTGCTACCTCCAGCTCCACCTCCTGTCTTCTACTCAATGCCACTGTCTCTAATCCATACAGCATCGCAGGTCTCACCACAGTCCTATAAACTTTCCCTTTCATTCTAGCAGATACCCGACTATCACAAATCACTCCGTCACTCGTCTCCACCCTGCCTGCACTCTTTTCTTTACTTCTCTAACACACTCTCCATTACTTTGCACTGTTGACCCCAGGTACCTGAACTCCTCCACCTTCTCCACCTCTTCTCCCTACAACTGCACCACTCCACTGCCCTCCCTCTCATTCACACACATGTACTCTGTCTTACTCCTACTGACTTTCATTCCCCTTCTCTCCAGCGCATATCTCCACCTCTCCAGGCTCTTCTCAACCTGCTCACTACTCTCACCACAAATCACAATATTAACCGCAAACATCATAGTCCAGGGAGACTCCTGTCTGACCTCGTCCATCAACCTGTCCATTACCACTGCAAACAGGAAAGGGCTCAGGGCCGATCCCTGATGTAGTCCAACCCTCACCCTGAACCAGTCTGTCGTTCCTACTGCACACTTCACTGCTGTCACACTGTCCTCATACATGTCCTACACCACCCTCACATACTTCTCTGACACACCTGACTTCCTCATACAGTACCACAACTCCTCTCTCGGCACCCTGTCGTACGCTTTCTCTAAATCCACAAATACACAATGCAATTCCTTCTGTCCTTCTCTATACTTCTCCATCAACATCCTCAAAGCAAATAAGGCATCTGTGGTGCTCTTCCTCGGCAGGAAACCATACTGTTGCTCATAGATGGTCACCTCTTCTCTCAGCCTGGCTTCCACTACTCTTTCCCATAACTTCATGGTGTGACTGATCAATTTAATTCCCCTGTATTTTTTGCAGGTGTGCACATCTCCCTTATGCTTAAAGATCGGTACCAGCACACTCCTTCTCCATTCCTCAAGCATCCTCCCACGTTCCAGGATCTTGTTAAACAATCTGGTTAAAAACTCCACTGCCATCTCTCCTAACCATCTCCATGCTTCTACCGGTATGTCATCTGGTCCAACTGACTTTCCACTCTTCATCCTCTTAATCGCTGCTCTCACTTCCTCCTTACTAATCCTATCTACAGCCTGCTTCACCAACTCCACATCATCCAACCTTCTCTCTCTGTGATTTTCCTCATTCATCAGCTGCTCAAAATACTCCCTCCACCTTCTCAACACACTCTCCTCACTAGTCAACACATTTCCCTCTACCTCCTTCATTGCTCTAACTTGCAGCACATCCTTCCCAGCTCGGTCCCTCTGCCTGGGCAATCGGTACAAATCCTTTTCTCCTTCCTTAGTGTTCAACCTCTCATACAGCCCCTCATATGCCTTTTCCTTGGCTTTCACCACATCCCTCTTTACCTGCTGCTGCATCTCCTTGTACTCCTGCCTACTTTTCTCATCACTCTGTCTATCCCACTTCTGTTTTGCCAACCTCTTTCTCCTTATGCTCTCCTGCACTTCCTCATTCCACCACCACGTCTCCTTGTCTTCCTTTCTATTTCCAGATGTCACACCAAGTACTTTTCAAACTGCCTCCCTCATCACTCCTGCAGTAGTTTCCCAAACACCCAACACCTCTTCACCACCACAGAGCCCCTGTCTGACCTCTTCCCTGAACCTCACACTACACTGTTCCTCCTTCAGTTTCACCATCTTATTCTTCTTTCAGTCCTCACTCTCCTTCTATTCTTCTTCGCCTCCAAAACCATCCTACAGACCACCATCCGATGCTGTCTAGCTACACTGTCCCCTGCCAACACCTTACAGTCTCCAATTTCCTTCAGGTTGCAACTCCTGCATAGAACATAGTCCACCTGTGTGCACCTTCCTCCACTCTTATACGTCACCCTATGATCCTCCTTCTTCTTAAAATAAGTGTTCACCACTGCCATTTCCATCCTTTTAGCAAAATCTACCACCATCTGCTCTTCCACATTCCTCTCCTTAAGGCCATACCTATCCATAACCACCTCATCACCTCTGTTCCCTTCACCTACATGCCCATTAAAGTCTGCCCCAATCACCAATCGTTCTTTCCTAGGTACACCATCTACCACTTCATCTAATTCACTCCAGAATCTTTCCTTCTCCTCCATCTCACAGCCAACTTGTAGAGCATAGGCACTGATGACATTCATCATCATCCCTTCAACTTCCAGCTTCACGTTCATCACACTATCAGAAACTCTCTTCACCTGTTAACCCGGGCCTCGGCCGATCCGGTATGAAATTCTCATTTGTGATCCGCATATTTGATTTGGCACATGTTTTAAGCTGGATGCCCTTCCTAACGCAACCCTCCCCATTTACCCGGGCTTGGGACCGGCACTAAGAGTGCACTGGCTTGTGCCTCCCTATTGGCTGGGTTAATTATCTGATCATGACAGTGGTATAAAAACATTAAAAAGCATAACATCAAGCAGATATAGGTCAAGAGGTCAAACTAGACAGTTGAAAATTGGGGGGAAAAGGTAGCTGTACAGTTTTGGTTATCCTGTCCTCACTGTTCTTCTTCTTGACTGGTAAGAAATGGAACAATTGTGGTCTTCTGCTGTTGTAATCTCAAGTTTTAGCAGGCTGTCCTGAAATACTATTCTGCTTTTCTTCGGCACAGAGTGGTCCAGTCTGGCCATTTCATTTTCCTCTGAGCAATCTCTCATAATACACAGAACTTCTGGTCTTCTCCTAAAGACTGCTGTCCATGAAAATCCCGAAACTCAAACCAGCCGGTTCCTAAACCTGAATTCAATCATAAGCCTGTGAGTTTGCTGTCAAGCCTTTTGTGTACACTTTAGATGCAAAATCTCTCAGAAATGGTTAAAAGCATGGGAACCCGGCTGTATGGAAAACTCATTCGTGTACAGAGAGAAGGGAATTAGTGTTTCATTCACTTCTCTCTATTCAGCTTCCAGTTGCAGCCCATCAGACAAAAAAGGTCACAACAGGTGTCCCACACCATCTCTTTTCAAAAGCACCTGGCTATCCTCCATGGTTCCCATGGTGAATATGATGCACCGTTTCCACTCTCCACAGTTATGAACACCTCTGCAAATCTTTTTTGGAACTCACATTTTATTGCCGTTGTAGATGTACCTTGTACAATGACAATTAAGTTGAATCTAATCTAATCAAATTAGTGCACATTTTCAAGGTTTCCCATCACCTCCCAGCAACCTCTGAGGTTTAAGAAAGATTTTGAAAGAATGCATGTTTTTTTCATCTGGTTCATATCTGGGGCATCGTCTTTCTCAAAACTTTTTTTTCAAACTAGACAAATTAGATTTACAGGAAAAAGTTCATTTTTGATGCCTTTATTTGGAGTGCATAGTAAATAAAGATCCATGTGCTTTAAAAGTGAATACAGACTAGAAAACTTAAAAATGTGTTTGTCAAAATCTATTTTCTATCAAACATTTCACAAAAGAACACTGAAGTTAAAGAGCAGAGTAGGTAACTACATTTTTATACTGTGTAGAGCATAAATTTTTGTATAGTTTATGGCATAAATATTCGAAACTATATATATATATATATATATATATATATATATATATATATATATATAACAAAAGCCCATATGTACTGTAAGTATGAATGTATCTATCTATTTATATGCACACACACACACACACACACACACACACACACTAATGTACAAATGTTTTAGGCAGATGTAAGATGTGAATGTTGTAGAAAGTAAGAATGTTTTCGAAAATAGAAGTGTTAGTAGTTTATTTTTATCAATTAGCAATATGGAAAATAAATGAAGACGGGAAGACAGAAGGGAAATTCTAATCAAATCAGTATTTGGTGTGACCAACATTTGACTTCAATTCCTACACTTGCACAATTTGTATACAGGCAAATAATCCGGTGTAGAATTAATCAACTATACCAGGCAGGTGCTACAGAGCATCAACCTATAATCATATGTAGGTTGTAGTTTTCCTACAAGTTTGAGAAATACAGGCAGGTACTTAAAGTATCAATCATGCAATAGCATTAGGAAGGCATCTGATTGGCCCCAAATATAAGATGAAAACTTTACCTAAAAGTAATAGTATACTTAGAAGAATTCATGTTTTGCAGGCAAAGAGTGGTTGCATCAAATATTGATTTGAATTTCTTTTATGTTAATTTACTTTTTATTTTTCTAACTGATAAAAATAAACTATTAATATTTCTATTTTTGAAAGCATGCTTACTCTACAGCATTTATTTACAAATGCCTAAAACATTTGACTGTATATACACTTCACTCTCCTGCCATCTGGCAAAATGTAACCAAGCATCCTTATGTCCAGACTGTTTAACAGTTTCTTTCTGCAAGCCATTTGACTACATAATATAAAGCGACTGGACTGGCACACACACACACATACAAACAAATTAATAAACTCATTAACTGTTTGCAAAAAAATGTCAGTTTCACTAATTGCTGCAAAAACAATTGTGTTTTTCATGTACAGTATTTATTATTATATGAAAAATTAATTGGCACTAACACATATATCCTCTTATAGTTGCAGCTGTAGTTTCTACTCTCTCACTGTCCTATATTGTTTTTTGTTGCATTAAATGTAGCACACAAGAAGTTGATTATGTGGCCCAGAAAATGTTTGTGTGTGAATTTAATTTAATTAAATTTAATTTAATCTGAATCATTCTGACTTGTCTCAAACATTAAGACTTATCCAGCAATTGTGAGTTTTTTCTTATCTCAAACCTTCAATTTATCTATTTGTTTTATCATAGTGGTTTATGCTGGCTTATTAGATTCTATTATTGCCAAAATTATTATATCTTGTTTTTAGAGAATGCATCAGATAGTAAGTAAAATTTCCAATAACCACAAATGGCAGGAAAATGCAAGTGTCCCAATACTTTTGTCCATATAGAGTATGCTAGCAATAAGCATATATTAAAACATTTTTTCATAGTACATGCATTAAAAAATGAAAGATTTTATGTTAGACCTGACATGGAGCATGAACATTTTCTGGGTAAATTCACATATCTTAACATTCAAGTGGCATTAAATATGTTCACACCTTTAAAATAAACCTCATGCATCTGAGCAAAAGGATACAAACCAGTGGGTGTGAAATTGATAAGTGAGATAACAATAAGTTCCTTTTAATTATGCAGCTTAAATGGTAGCATTGACTCGTGCACTGTGTTCTCCTTCACCCAGCAGGTATCGAGACAGCTATTTAGAAATCTCACGCTCCAACCTGAAATCAGCACACCTCATTACCATTTTGGAATTAGATCAAGTACTGGCAGAAAAGTAATGAAAAGATGGATGGCGGAATTTTTTTTTTTATTTATTAGTTCCAATTGGCTACCAGCAATGCACATCAGTTCAACAGTTCAAGGGGTAAAATTTGCAGTATGCCTGCCAGCATGCCATGCCATTTGGAGCTCTTTTCCCCCCACCATCCTCTTTCAACTTACTGCTCATACCAGAAGCATTCCCAGCAGGTGGACTCAACCCTCCATAAAAAGGTATAATAGCAATGTAAACAGCAGGTTCTTGTCTATGGGCTTTTCACTTGGTAATACAGGGTCTGAGCTGTTCAGGACCATGGACAAGCATGTGTTGGAAGCAGGACCTGCAGAGGCGAGAACAACAAAGTCAGTTTCTGACAAAGCTGACACGCTGTAGTCTCGGACAAGCGGAATCCATTGTGACATTTTTCATTTATTTGTAAATGCATCTTTGGCAGCACGCTCACTCAAAACGACATGTTAGCTCTTACGCAATAAGCACAGCAATGGTAAAATAGAGGAATCCTGACAGCTGCTTTAATGAGATTCTGCATTAGGGCCACTCATTGTACACCTTCCCCTTGACCAGGAGCAAACCTTTCACTCTCGATCTCGCAGCTGTCTTAAATGCGGGAAATGCTAACAAATAAACACCTGAAAAAGACTCGGAGGAAGTCCTTGTGCAGAGTTTTAGCCTTATTTTTTTTCCTTTCTTACTGACAGTCAAAATACAATAACCTTGTATATGTACATATGGGGATTTTGAAACAATGAGGGATTATCAATGCTTTCACATTTTTACAGGGCATGTAATGTTAATTAATCAAGAAGTGACCAAAATTTAACATTCCCCCCCAAAAAAACCTTCATATTTCAACATTTTCTTTTTTTCTACTCATTTAAACAATCAAACAAACAAATAAATAATTGGGCAGGACTAGTTACTCTTGGGGCCCCTCAGGCTTTCTTAGCCTGCCTCATAATCTACCTCAGACCTGCTTTGGAAATGAAATGAGCTGTACTACATCACAGAGCTGGAAATGATGAGTTCCTGTTCCAATAGTGACCCTGTACGACACTGTGTTAAATTGACCAAATGTCTTTTCTTTTTTTTTTTAAGTTACCGGCATTAATTGCCCACCAATTTTTCATTTTATTCTGTCACTGATGCCTGGCAGGTTATAATGTTCGTTTTCTCACCTCGCTTGAGCTCACTCAGGTAAAGATTATTAAAGATTATTAAAGATTATTTCAACAATAGGCAGTGTTCTCGGTTGTGGTCGGGGAAACATTTCTGCCCCCTGAAGGCCAAAACAGAGAAGATGAGGAGGAGCTTCTTCCCACAGGCAATTTAAGTCTTTAAACAGGATCAGACAGAGGACAAAAGATTAGATCCTAGGGTCACATGAACACCACCATTCATCCATGCTGCCTCTTTACACACACACACATTTGCACATCTTACACAGCTGCACTTTTTTTAGGTATTAAATTTCACACCATATCTGCCTCTATGAATGCAAATGCTGCTCAATAGAATATGTGTATATACTGCATATATGATCCTACTGTTACAATTGCAAACAAATTTCTATTTTTATTTTGTATTTCATTTTTATTTGCTCCATTTTTTTGTGAAATCTTTTATTTTGCCAAAATTTTAGAAATTATTTGATTCATATTATTCTACTTTTATTTTGCATTCTTTTATTTTACCCTTTATAAGTGAAACTGGAGCATTGCCAATTCGAGCCAGAGGTCTCCAACCACCCAGTCAAAGCCCAGTACCAGGCCTTGGAAGAGTTGCTAATGGGTTGTATGAGCATTCTAGGGAAAATGTCTAAGATATGATAAATTATTTATTTATTTATTATTTTGTCCTTTAATAGCAATTATCCAAATGTACATATGGTGCGATTTCAGAAAACAATTTCCACACTTTAATTATTAATATAACAAACTTCCCATTAAAATTATTTTAGTGAAGAAGTTACAAAAATAAATAAAAAGTACAAGTGATGACCAGCCAGTCTGCAAAAATGTTTATAAAACTAATTTAGTCAGTGGTGTACAAAAGGTTAGAGATCCCTCATTTAGGGTATCTTTATTATGCGGAGTTAGTTACACTGTTGAAATCAAATCAGCTCCTTCTCCTTTTGTTTAAAACCTGAGTAGTACCATTCAGCCGTGACATTTTTGTAATGTCTTATGTTCAGATTTCACTCACGGATATTTTTCATTGTAAAATGACTCTCTGTAATTCAGAAGATGGCGGATGCAAGAGCAGGAGGGAAAGGAGAAAACAAGTATCCAACCAAGAACCAAATCTGTGAAGAAACATAACTATAGACACTGAATATAAAACAGCAGACATTGAGCAAAGATGTGGAATAAGTACTGTCAAATAAACAAGACAAAGTCAATATCCTTCAAATGAGACAGACCAAAACCTGAACTTAAATAGCTAATTAATGATAACATAAAACAATTGTGCAGTGGCTGATGGGTAATGTATTCATTGTTTATAAGACTACATCCTGACAATAAAGGGCTACTGGAAATATATATTGTTTTGTTTTCTCAGTCACAACCTTTATTTTTCTATGACTTTATTGTATTATATGTACCGTAATTTATGGACTATAAAGCGCACCCATATATAAGCCCACTGAATTTGACAAAGATTATTTTTAACATAAATAAGCGGCACCTGTCTTTAAGCCGCAGGTGTCTACACTGAAACTAATTAACGTTACACACGCTTAAACGAAATACACTAAATGCAATATGTTGCGCTTCTATTAGGAGCATAGCAGTATTTTGGGAATAGGCTGCCACTGCATTCTTCCGGTATTACTGCGTTTGTGCAAGACCGAGGATTATGTCCTTTTTATTTTCTGATGCTCATTTCTAAGTTTCTTTGACTAACCCATAACGCTGTTGCCAAGAAAAATAAAAAAGCACGAGTTTTGAAAACCTGTCTGTGCTTATATGATTTCTGTTGCAACTGGAGTAACCGAGCTATCCCTTCACCCTGACTCAACGCGCTACAGCGGCTTGTATCTAAACAGTAGCCGACCAAGTAAGTCATTGTTCACTGTCTTCCTCCTTCCTTTCACAACTACAGTGGTACCTTGACCTACGAGTGCATTAATGTATGAGTTTTCCGAGGTACGAGCGGTCACTCGGTCGATTTTTTTGCTTTGTTACGCGAGCAAAAAATTGAGGTACGAGCTCGAGACGCCGCTGCTAGATGATGAAGCGAAGCCAGAAAGCGAAGATTGTGACAAAAATTAAGATAAGCAAAGAAGAAAAAGTAAAAATTTTAAAGTTTAGGGATACGTAGTGTACAGGAGTGATAGTAAAAAACGAGTTTTCCCTCCGCCTCCACTTATCGCCTCAACCCCCCCTCCACACACACACACACACACACACACACACACACACACACACACACAC
>JAAIIK010000095.1:738011-750778 GCA_014706435.1 Silurus glanis
CACACACACACACACACACACACACACACACACACACACACACACACCCCACCGGCGTCTTCGTTAGCTCAAGTCGTCTCATCTCCAAGGAAAATACACTGAATAAAACCTTATTATGTCTTTACATACTCTTTCTATTATGTTTTTATACAAGACTAGCTGAAAGTACCCGTGCTTCGCTACGGAAGGCAGAACGCTAAGCAATATGGCAATAAGCAGTAAGCACTGAGCAGGACTGGATGATCAGAGATCAGAACGTAACGTCAACAAATAACGTACTACCCCTTTGTAGTACCGATACAGGGCAAACTACTTTGAAAATAATTTTTATCGTGCATCTAACATCTAATAAGAAACAATGTACTAAGTTTCATTAGGATCCGTAATGTTATTTCAAAGAATTTACAATGCGTGAGAAATCGCGTTTTTCGCAAGTTAGCCGCGATCCAGGGCGATTTTTCAAAACCCTTTCTTAGTGAGCACCTAAGACCCAAGAGGAAGGTATGTTCCAAATTTCATTGCAATCCGTGCAGTGGTTTTTGAGATTTCGTGATGAGTGAGTGAGTCAGTCAGTGGTATTTCAGCTTTATATATATCGCGAGTTAGCCGCGATCCAGGGCGAATTCTTTTAAAACCCTTTCTTAGTGAGCACCTAATACCCAAGAGGAAGGTATTTTCCATATTTCATTGCAATCCATTCAGTGGTTTTTGAGATTTCGTGATGAGTGAGTGAGTCAGTCAGTGGTATTTGAGCTTTATATATATAGATTTGTCATTTAGAAATTTATTTTCCAATTTAATAACATGAAACATAAAAACGGGGTGTCATTTTGAGGGTTGGAACGGATTAATGCCATTTTAAGTATTTTCAATATGGAAAACTGATTTGATGTGCGAGCAAATTGAGATACGAGCTCGTCCACGGAACGAATTAAACTCGTAGGTCAAGGTACCACTGTATTTCTCTGGGGAGTTTTTCTTTTGGCATCGTCGTGCGTTTAAAAATCAACACCGGTGGAAGTTTTTCTCCCGATGCCGTGCAGCTAAGAACACAGGTGAAGTGCGTTTTTTCGTTTCTGTTCGGAAATTTCATTGGTCTAATGTTATGTCGCTCAGTTTTTTGGCTTGAAGTTTGTGAAACCGGAAAAAACCCAGGAAAAATCCATAAATAAGCCGCTTCGTTGTTTAAGCTGCGGGGTTCATAACGTGGGAAAAAAGTAGCGGCTTATAGTCCGAAAAATACGGTATTAATAATAATAATTCAACATTCAAATGGTTAATAAGGTGATAAAACCCTACAATATCCTGAATCTCTGCAATACTGTTCAATCTGGTACAATGAAACTAGCAACGAAACTAACATCATTGCCTTATGGATTCAAAACATAAAGATCAGCTTTTTTATAATGGATTTTTAATGATGGGCCATTCTTGTCTCTCTTTAGTGTTCAAATGCAACTTTGTTCTTTATTCACGTAAAATCTGTGAGAAATCTAATGTTAATAAGGACTAAAGGAAACCTCGCACACTTTTCTTTTCTTTTATCACAGGTTCTCAGAGAAAATGAGAGGAGTTGATTTGAATAAATATATCACCAGTAGACATAATCACACTTCTCATACATTCTAATACATTTATTTAAACTCTTTCCACCAATCATCACAGAAAAGGTTTATGGTGGTATTTATAGTCACAAGGTCAAAACTACAACTCAAATTCAAAGTGATTCTATGATGAAATAGATGTGCATCCATCCATCCATCCATCCATCCATCCATCCATCCATCCATCCATCGCTAGCTATAGTACTGATTATTATTCATTTTCTTATCCTGTGGCCAGATCATATCAGAGGACTACTGGTATAACTGACTCTTAGTCACTCTCCATGCCTCTGTGGCCCATTAGGATGCTCAGGGCTTATTATTTGCTGTAACTGTCTGCAGTATTAGCATTCCAACTTAAATAATGCAATTTGCTTCATGCTGTTGTTTAATTTGTGTCATTACCGGCAGCGTCAAGGCCCTGTTTCTGTACGTGCAGGATCATAGTAAAAGTCAAGCAGCATTAACCCATGTAAATGTCAGTGGAAATGTGCACTGAAAATGTATAAGCATAAAAACAGCAGTAATGTATGCAAAAAAATTGCTAAATTATCAGTTTTGTTATATTAGCTCTAAATGTTTAAAAATCTCAAAGATCATTGTTTTTCTGTCTGTGTCTCCTCTTCCGCTTCTGTCTCGCTGTCATCCATCCGTGGCTGATGGCCAGTCCCCTCTTTTTCGCTGCAATGTCACAACTGACAGCTCTCTTCTGTGTCAAACTTGCAAAATGGTGACATCGACTCTGCCCTGTCAATTATTTATGGCCAGGGTTCAGGTTTTACCCCAGCTCTTACCACATACATTCCATTGTTTTGCTCTGCCACATCCACCAACTATCACATCAAGTTTTTGAAAACTGGTAAATACATAATATAAATGATATAGCAGACTGTTGATTTTAACTTTAATTAAAAAAAATAAAAAAAAACTTAATTGAACAATTTGAGGTGTTTTCCTAGCACATGCTGCATTTGGATATATTTAATACAACATTCAATCGCTACCATGTGAACCTTCATAACGTAGAACATAAAAACAATCAGTCTAGCAAGTCAAAGTCGCTCAGCTAGCTAATGGCTTACCTCTACATTTTTCTGAGGGTTCAATGTTGAGCAAATTCTGAAATCTTCACAGGGGTTTGACTTACCTCATTTTTGCTTTTGCTTAATTTTTCAGCTGTAGATACCTGATCAGTTGGGCCTAGACTGATGTTCTCTCTCCACTTTCCAAGCCACTGCTTTCTAAGAACTTGGTGCTTCAACAGGATTTTAATTGACTCACAGTCCTCTGGAGTTAACTGCAAGATTATTTCAATTTATACACGTATATAATAAGTGAACTATACAGTATATTGTAAAATACATTAAATAGTGATATGATATCGAAAACACAAACCTTTACTGATATAACGTTTATAAACTCCTGTTTCCAGAGAAACAGGTTGTCTTATGAGGCAATCCTTTGTAGTGTCCTTTTGGAATCAATGTTTTAAAGGTTTGTATTTCTCAGCTTTTTTAACCTTTTATATTTCTCATTTAAACTTAATAAGCAATTCCCTGCAGTTACTGTGAAAAAAAGCGGTGGCCTCTGTCTCCTAATGTGTTCTTTGTTTGAAAATGCAGGAAATCTAAAGAGCTACGTCTCTAATGCTAGCCCCCAGCTTATTTCCTTGAGCCACATTTATTTTTATATATATAAAAAAACACATTACATTGTTTAAAATGGTTTCACTCGATAACTTCAATGATATAAGCTCACCCCAAATAGTCAACATCTATCATGTGTGGAATAATACATTCACAGAAACTCTTTCATTCTTCATTTGTATTTTAGACACATTGTCCTGCAAAGAGTCATTGTTTGTAAAACATGCATGGCATCTCAACTGCTATTGATCAAGAGAGGGGGATAAAATAATTAGCAAAACACAAAAATAGAATGTATCATATGTACCATAGAACACTGTAGAAGCCCATTATGAGCAAATAAGGAAAACGGAGCAAGATGGTGACATCACCATGAAAAGGACGGCTCTTCAAAATGTACTAAAGGACAAGACAAAAATGTACCAGAGAGACTGCCAAGAGACCAACAGCAACATTCAAGGAGCTGCAGGAATATCTGACAAGTACTGATTACCCTCTGAATGTAACATCAGTCTCTCATATCCTTCACATGTCTGGGCTTTGGTTTTGGGTAGATAGACATAAGCTTTTTCTCACACCATCCAAGTAAAATTGTGTGCCAGTTCCAAAAGGTATAACAATTCTATAATTCCTAAAGGCATGTTTGATGCCAAAAAACCACATAATCGAAAGAGTACCGTACCCACAACGCAGCATGGTGGCAGCAGCTTCATGATTTAGTGTGGCTTTTCTTCAGCCTGAATTGTTTAGTTTGTCAAAAATGTTATGAAGTATATGATGAATAAATCCAAATACCAGTCAAAACCTTCAGATGTCTCCTGGTAATATAAAGATAAAAAGGAATTCACCTTTCAAAAGTAGCTGAATGTTACTGAATGACCTACAAACTGAAGATTTCTTTTTTTAGGTCACCCCCTCCCCCACCACAGATTCACCTTGGTTTAAGTTTTTACATCATGAAAACCTGTGATTTTAATAGAGGATGTAAACTTTTATGTCCATCGTACATATCTGCCAAAAAAGTTTCATAACTTTTTTCTACATTTACAACATATAGAAAACCCAATAGTTCAAGTTCTTGCACTTGTGAGTAGTGACAGTATAGAGCCGGACTATCCTGCTGCAGCCCAGCCGTAACAAGGCTTCAGATCAACACTTTACAGCTTCTGTGTCATTTCATCACTCCGAGCCCAACAGATCCCAACACAATAAACTTGTCAGCTTTCCAGAAATTACTGCAACCAAACTTATTTCCTCACACACAGGGAGATTGGCTGACATTGAATCTTTTATAAGACTGGGGGAGGTCACAGCAACTGCTTCTGCTCGGTGTGGAATTAAGGTTATGTGGTGCAGTTGATTTATGGCCTACTGTGGGGGGGAGCAAGGTCTCATTTGAGCTGTTGATTAAGGTACACTGAGAAAGATAGAGTGCAGTAAATTATGATTGCATTTGCTATGCAACAAGTCATAATTCCTACACCCAAGAAGTAGGTTGTGATTTTAAAGGACAATTATTCGTCTGTCACTGAAAATAGCCCAGCGGAAATGTATAGCTGGAAGCCTTTATTTCAGGTGGTCAGGATGTTCAGAATTTGTAAAGGTTTCCTGCTTATTATCTGAGTTAGCCAGTGCAATGAGGGCCTTGCTCAATGGTTCAGCAGCATCTTAGGTGCTGGGATTTCAACTCACAAGCTTCTGATTAGAAAGCCAACATCTTAACCACTGAGCTACTGTATTACTTCATGTGAAATGTTACCAGAATAAGGAAATAAATGAAAACAAATGTATTGTGCATTTCTCTACACCCTTGGACAGTTGTGGAGCAGAAAGTCCTCAAATCTTCTAGTGCTGATTATTCAATATTTGAATTTGCTGCCTAGACAGTAGCAATAAGCTACTGGAAATGATTGTAGTTTACCCTGAAGTAAGTAAACAGCATAATTTATTTAAATATAGCAAGTATTTGGTTGCAAATTAGTGAAACAGAGTCAATTAACAATCAGTTGACTTCTAAGCGGAAGGTCTTGAATTCAAATCCCAGCACCCCCAAGCTGCCACCGCTAAACCTTTGAGCAAGGCCCTTAACCCTCATCAAATACACAAGTGTATGAGAAGCTTAGGCTTTTAAATACATATATGAATTTACGTATTTATTTTCCAATGGCAATTCTATGTCAATGACAAATACCCCCAAATAATACCTAAGAATGATGAGTACCATTAGATCAAACAATAAAGAAAGATTGAATCTTACAGCATGAATCCAAGAAAAATGTTGTTAAGTTAAGGAAGACAACCATACATGAGCCATGTGCTGCTTTTTTCATGCACTCCATTATTTGGCAACCTGCTTTACAGCACCATCTTTGAGCCCAGGCTTTTATGGGATTTTTCGGGTTTTGTACCATGCCAGCTGTGATGACAAAATGTCTGAAAATTACCAGTCTGTAGAGATTACAGATCAGAGTACAAATATTAGAGCGCTGAGGATTCTAAGATAACTTTAGAGTCCTTCCAGCTCTTTCAAGTCTACTCATGTGGGACGTCTGGAACAGACAAGAAAAAAAAAAAAGACGAAACACCCAGTGGCCCTGAAGTGCAGTGGAGAAATAATTGTAACAAACAATACCTGCTTCATAAAAGTAATTAAACGAGGCAATAAGGAAAATAAATCAGTAAGGCAGAAAAAGACATTAATTAATTCTCAAAAGCTAACATTATATACAAATCATCACATTAGAGTCAAGAGCTGAAGCTCTTATGTGATATGATGCCCATATATAATTGTTTGGGCCTGTGGTGCATGCAAATGTTTTGCTAACAGACCTGTCAGAATTTCTTTTGGTTTGCTTTCTTTTAAATTATTAATAAGAAACATGCAAGTTTGATTTTTTTTTTTCTTTCCAGTTGCACATCCAGTTGAAATAAATAAAGCTATTTATATAGCAATGTTTGTAAAATTGCATTAAGGATCACAGTGGTGAATTTCTTTATATCTAAATGTAGTTTAATCAGTGAGTTTTAGCCAGATGTATCCTAAGTTTGCAACCTAGCGAACCAGTGTTGATTTATTTATTGATAGAGACTCAAAGCACTTTTGTACGTCACTCTGGATAAGGGTGTCTGTTAAATTCCATAAATGTAAATGTAATAAAACAGCTCTAACAGTAATAATACAGCACAGCAGAAAACTGACTAAAATATTTGCCATCGTAGAGGGTGACAAGAGACAGATAGAGGATTATTAAAATAGAATCTCAGTGACAGTGATTTGGTGTAGTGATTTATGTAGACATTAGTTTGGGTAGAGTTGTGTTCAGGATCCAAGACTGGATGCATTAGACAATTTTCCTTCGAGCTTATCCTTAAATACCTTTTGCACAGCGTCAGCCCAGGTGAACTGTTGATAATCCCTGATCAGCTCGATGGTATTATAGTATTAACAGTGACATACAGGTTTGAGAGACCAATGTTAGATTATCAAGTCCTGCAGATCTTCTGGGTGGGTGGGGGTAAAATAATGGCATTTGTGGATTAATTCAGTTCGTTACAATCAGGTCCCGAAGACAATACAATCACAGTTCTTTAAATGAGGAAATAAATTAATTAATAAAAAATTCTAAAAATAAAAACTAAATAGATAGCACAACTTAGTTTTTGGCAAATAATTAGAAAAAAACTAGCATTTCTATATTTTAGTCATCATTCTTGGGCTAATTTCTTACCATTTTAAGACCTGTGATCTAATGCATTTGCCAGCGTCTGGTGTAATTTCATTCAATTGAATGGCAAAATGAAAAAATATATAAAAATTGCTGTGTGTGACAGCTTTTATTAAGAAGAAACTGATTTAATTGGATTCTCACGACTTTTTTTCTCTGGCATCTATATATTGACATCTCAATAAATTCAGTGCCCTGGGCTGCTATTAATTCTCTTTTATCCACTAGCTGGTCCCAGATTTTCCCATCTTCAGACAGTATCAAATAAATGGCAGGTCCGATGTCCTCCATGGCCAAAGCACAGGCTTGTGTTGTAACGTATGGCATTTTGGATTAAATTTATAGCAGAGGATGGGGTTTGCCTTGTTACCTTGTTTAATGGAAAACAATGAGTCTTCCACTGTAGAGTCTCCAGGCTGATGCATTGGCTTGGACAGTTCCACTCTCTCCTTTATTATCTAGAGTGCAGGATCTTCCACTACCTAGCCATCAATAAATGCTAGTTTGAGAAAAAGAAGGATAAAAAGACCCCAGAAGGCCTTTCTATGTTAACAGACTGTCTACAAAGTTTATTCTTGCCAAGCTTTTATATAAATGCATGACATGAGATTTTGAAAATAGCTGCACTCTTATTTACTGATATACTTATTGAAGTAAAGAGGATAGGACACTGTAAGAAATAGGACAGGAAGTTGAGGGGTGGAGACATAGAGCATTGGGACTTAGAGAGAAAAAAAAGATTGAAAAGAGTAGGAAAAAGACAAACATATTAGGACACATCCCTTGACGGAGGCCATCCATCACAAGGTGAAGCATGGAACAAACACAATAGTCATCACAGTCGGAAAAAAAAAGAGTACTGTCAAGGGTGAGAGTGGATTCCAGAGACACACAGTGCCGCTTTTGCTCTTTCTCAACATGACAAGCAGACATTCATTAGCCAAATAACTGATGGGGCATGCAAGCATCTATTCATCTCACAGGAGAGTCAGACAGACAGGAAAGAAGGTTAGAGAGACATGATGAGATTGACAAAATCCCAACTGATTGGTAATGGTTCATCTTTTTAATTTCACTCTCCTCTGGGGCGGATATGAGAAACTCATTGGATACACAAACCTGAAATGAGCAGGCAGTTTGACAGATTGGGATGCGGTATTAAGACATGACAGCTAGGCTCCATCCTGACCAGACTGTGCCTCTGGCAGAACCTTTATTAATCCACATTAGATGGCATTTGAGGTCTAGGGATATAATAGAAAATGCCATCTGGCCAACTGGAATTCAATAATATCGAGGCTTTGCATATGGAAACATGGAGGCACTATGAATAAATTACTGTGCAAACATCAAGTACTACAGTATACACCAGTGTTGATCTATGTGTCAATGGGAACCTTACAACATACAAAAGTTTCTCTTGGATCAGTACCACCACTATAGTGTTTTTAAAATCCTGAAGATAAAATGACATGGACTGCTGATAGCACTGTGCTTTATATATACAGGACACTCCTATGTGTGTAGGACAGGTTCCAAGCCCCCTAGTGGATGCCCAATACCTCAGACTGCATTGAATATTATATGCACGATATGGACGCAAGCATTGGGACACCTGACTTTTCCAGCCATATCTGTTTTTTTTTCCTCAAACTGTTACCACAAAGTTGGAGGCAAACAATTGTATAGGATGACTTTGGATGTGATGGCATTACATTTTCCCTTTGCAGATCCAAACCTGTTCCAGCATGATAACTCATGAAGCTATTGTGTACACTACATGGGTTGGAGATCGATGTTCTGAAATCACATACAAATCTTTTGGTTGTTTTGATGCTGTTGCTGTTTTGTGTTTACATTTTGTGTTTATATTTACAATTACAATTGTTTACAGTTCTTTTTTGCACATTGTACTGTATAACACATTATGCAGTGGGTTTACTGGTGGCACTATTCTGTGTTTTGTGTATCTGTCATACACTGTCTTGTGTTGTCTGTTTGCACAATGTTGCACACGATGCACTTTATGTGGAGAAGACAACTTACTTTAGTCCTTAGCTCTGTGTTCTGTTATGTAGCTTTACGTTGTGTGATGTAGCTCTATATCTTTTTCATGTAGCACCAGGGTTCTGGAGAAACTACGTTTCATTTCGCTGTGTACTGCATCAGCTATATATGGTTGAAATGACAATAAAAGCTTCTTGACTTGACTTGACTCTTGATTGAATAAGTGTCCACAAACATTTGTCTACAGTGCCTTGCGAAAGTATTCGGCCCCCTTGAACTTTGCGACCTTTTGCCACATTTAAGGCTTCAAACATAAAGATATAAAGATGTAATTTTTTGTGAAGAATCAACAACAAGTAAGACACAATCATGAAGTGGAACGAAATTTATTGGATATTTCAAACTTTTTTAACAAATAAAAAACTGAAAAATTGGGCGTGCAAAATTATTCAGCCCCTTTACTTTCAGTGCAGCAAACTCTCTCCAGAAGTTCAGTGAGGATCTCTGAATGATCCAATGTTGACCTAAATGACTAATGATGATAAATAGAATCCACCTGTGTGTAATCAAGTCTCCGTATAAATGCACCTGCACTGTGATAGTCTCAGAGGTCCGTTTAAAGCGCAGAGAGCATCATGAAGAACAAGGAACACACCAGGCAGGTCCGAGATACTGTTGTGGAGAAGTTTAAAGCCGGATTTGGATACAAAAAGATTTCCCAAGCTTTAAACATCCCAAGGAGCACTGTGCAAGCGATAATATTGAAATGGAAGGAGTATCAGACCACTGCAAATCTACCAAGACCTGGCCGTCCCTCTAAACTTTCAGCTCATACAAGGAGAAGACTGATCAGAGATGCAGCCAAGAGGCCCATGATCACTCTGGATGAACTGCAGAGATCTACAGCTGAGGTAAGAGACTCTGTCCATAGGACAACAATCAGTCATATACTGCACAAATCTGGCCTTTATGGAAGAGTGGCAAGAAGAAAGCCATTACTTAAAGATATCCATAAAAAGTGTCGTTTAAAGTTTGCCACAAGCCACCTGGGAGACACACCAAACATGTGGAAGAAGGTGCTCTGGTCAGATGAAACCAAAATCGAACTTTTTGGCAACAATGCAAAACGTTATGTTTGGCGTAAAAGCAACACAGCTCATCACCCTGAACACACCATCCCCACTGTCAAACATGGTGGTGGCAGCATCATGGTTTGGGCCTGCTTTTCTTCAGCAGGGACAGGGAAGATGGTTAAAATTGATGGGAAGATGGATGGCGCCAAATACAGGACCATTCGGGAAGAAAACCTGATGGAGTCTGCAAAAGACCTGAGACTGGGACGGAGATTTGTCTTCCAACAAGACAATGATCCAAAACATAAAGCAAAATCTACAATGGAATGGTTCACAAATAAACATATCCAGGTGTTAGAATGGCCAAGTCAAAGTCCAGACCTGAATCCAATCGAGAATCTGTGGAAAGAACTGAAAACTGCTGTTCACAAATGCTCTCCATCCAACCTCACTGAGCTCGAGCTGTTTTGCAAGGAGGAATGGGCAAAGATTTCAGTCTCTCGATGTGCAAAACTGATAGAGACATACCCCAAGCGACTTACAGCTGTAATCGCAGCAAAAGGTGGCGCTACAAAGTATTAACTTAAGGGGGCTGAATAATTTTGCACGCCCAATTTTTCAGTTTTTTATTTGTTAAAAAAGTTTGAGATATCCAATAAATTTCGTTCCACTTCATGATTGTGTCCCACTTGTTGTTGATTCTTCACAAAAATTACAGTTTTATATCTTTATGTTTGAAGCCTGAAATGTGGCAAAAGGTCGCAAAGTTCAAGGGGGCCGAATACTTTCGCAAGGCACTGTATATAGTGTATAATGTTTGTAGGTATGATCATTTGTATATTAGGTACAATAATATATGAACTACAAAAGCATCATTATTCTTATTATTATTCAAAATAAATAATACTTAAACACGAGCACTGCGATAACATGCGGGATATGTGTACTATGATAGCAGATTCAGATGAAACAACAGATTGTGAAACTACTTTCAGTAAACGGGGCTACTAGGTGTACAGTAGGGGGACTAGTATAAAGGGGTGTCCCAGTTACATCTTACTTTAAACCTGAGAGAATTTTTCTTGCACATCATTATTAACCCATATTAAAAAAAAATAATAATAATCCACCCAATTACAGTTAAGTAATGAATACTATTGTGCCATTTAACTGCATCTTAATTGACAGAATTTGACTAAAACTGATGACAGACAGATATTTCTAAATTAATTTAACGTTAGCCGTGAGTGCGGTAGATGCGTGTTTTGTGAGCTTAACAATATTAAAATTAGAAATGTAACAAATCTAAAGAGTGAATAAAAAGCTTTAAATGTAGATAACCTCCAGAGCACACATTGCCATTTCATAACCTTGAAAGAAGAAAAAGCAAAATCATCTATTTCTTATGCTTTTAAATAATGAGTTTGGATGCCAAATTCTTATTATTATATTATCATTATTATTATAAAACTTGCACGATTTATGCAGCGATAGCTTTGGATAAATACTAGACTCCTATTAGTTGGTCATTTACTTGTTGTCTACAAATTTATATATTACAGCCTTTCTTCTGATTTGAATTGGTTCTTCTTCCTAGACTGGTCTGCATTTTCTTGCATTATTAAGGCAGTGGAGAAAATGGCATTGAAAAACCTTATTTAAAACGCTCCTACTGAAGAAAATATGGCATCCTTGCCAGAGTAAACAACATTTGTGCAATCTGAATGGCACATTCTGTAAATCTACGAAAGCACTTGCATAACCCAACTCTGAATACACACAACTTACAATACACCCTTGCAAATATAAGCAGAACTTTTTAACTTGATTCAGCAACTCTAAACACGGCCCAGTGAGTGCAGCTGTTAGACAAAATGAAAATTAATTCCCAAGGTGTAGTTACAGCAAAACCCTGAGGAACTGTTATTTAGTAATAACCTTTCAAGTTCAAAGTTCAAAGTTCCAGATGATAACGTCTAATTATTTAAGAAAAGCATCTGAATGAAGTCACACAGTCGGAACGCTCTTTTCACAATGGATATAAGAGAATAACCAGCAATAATTTATGTCTGAACACTGCACATTCTACAATGTACCAAAAAGTTCTAAATAGCAAATAAATAATAAGAACTAACAGAAATACATATGTCTGTTTAGCAAGGATGGTTTCAGATGTTAATTAGTATGACAATACAGTGTTTGCTTACATTTTGTAAAAATATGCGAAATTCATAAAGACATTCCAGAAAGTAATCCAAACCTATGGTACTTTTGAATTATGTAATAATAACATGAAGCCACTGAAGTTCAGCCAAAAATGCCTTCACTGAAGATGTAATACTGTATGTAGAGTTACCTGCTACCTGTTTTGTTTTGTGTTTAATACTTTGCATACATGCTTTGGTACAAAGTAGTTTATAGGCACCAGAGTTAAAACGAACAATTGGAAAGTGAAGAGGAATACCAACATTCCAGATGTTGCAATAATGAATAAGACATTATTTTCCGCTGGTTGATGATTGTAGCAGCATTTTTAGTTGTGGGACACATTTTCGGCTGTGGGACAAACTTTTTGCAAGACTTTTTTTCTGTGCTAAGGGAGTATTTATCAAAGGCCTTATGCTTCTGCCTCTTCCAATAGGTAGTGAAGGTTTTATATGTGGTCCGTCCGTCCGTCTTTCCATCCATCCATCCATCCATCCATCCATCCAT
>JAAIIK010000095.1:758922-798945 GCA_014706435.1 Silurus glanis
AAGAGAAGAGGAGAAGGAAGAAAAGAAAAGAGAAAAGAAGAGGAGAGGATAAGGAAGAGAAGGAAAGAGAAAAGAAGAGGGGAGGAGAAGAAAAGAGAAAAGGACAGAAGAGGAGAGGAGAGGAGAGATGAGTGGAGAATAGAGAAGAGAAGAGAAGAGAAGAGAAGAGAAGAGAAGAGGAGGGGAGAGGAGGATAAGGAAGAAAATAAAAGAGAAAAGGAGAGGAGAGGAGAGGAAAAAGAAAAGAAGAGGGGAGAAGAGGAGAGACGAAAGGGAGAATCCAGTGGCTAATAGGTTGGAGTAATACTTTGCTCTGGAAGGTGTAAGCAAGAGATATATTGAAAGAAATAATTTATAAAGGCCAAAACTTGTGAAAATAATGCTTCTAAGCAGATTTTTGAGTAAAAATGAAACGATGTAAATAACATTTTCCCATAGAACTGAGCTTACAGGTTACTCTTCTGAAAGAAATACAGCAAGAACTGATAAACGCTAAACAATTTGATCTAATGCTGGAGCATGGAGAGGCTATGACCATGATGGGGTAAGATAACTATTTATAGAGTCATCCTCAGATAGAGTGGCACCTCTCCATATAATGGGCAAATGTTCAATCCGTCCATGTTTTACAATCTTTGCCAGATAAAAACGAGGCAAATGAATGCTGACATACACAAGCCAGGAAATGCCTTAACATGCAATGAAGCAGAATTTGGGTCATTAAATAAAGGAAATTGCATTATAAACAAAAAGTTCTTGTCATTGGAAATACAGCAGGGCTCTAATGTTGTATTCAAAATTGAATTATTGGACTGTGTACATGACATTAAATATTATTTAATTTAGGGGCACCAATAGCAGTTTGCAAGAATAAATATATAGCTGGCTGTCTCCATATGTGTATTTACAAACTCAATATTCTACTCATTGAATGTGCATTATTTCAGAGAGGGTGCCTATAATTTGGAAGTGCACTACCGGTAAGTATTTCTCTATAGGAAACCATAAGTAGAGTAGTAGAGGCAGGGGATAAATGGATGTATTATTGTAGAAACAACATACACACACACACACACACACACACACACACACACACACTCACAAGGATGTATCAGTATGCAATGCTTTTGCTGGAAACAGAACAACAGAAGGTATGGATGGGTGTTGGTGTTGGTGTGAGGCCTAGTCATTGAGGACCGCAGCAGATTCTGCAGATTCTAGTCAGCAGGTTATTTGGATGAAAAGAGAAAGATGAATGAAAAAGCCCTGTGGGAATTTTCCTCTGGGAGGTTTCGAAAGCATATGATGCATATAGCAAGTATGTTGTGTTCGAAAAGAAAGGAAGGAAAATGAAAAAAATACAAAAATACACACAAAAGTCCATGCAAAAACATAGAAAAAAAAAAAAAAAACGGCATGCAAGCACCAAAAAGGGTCTAAAGTTGCGAGCTCAGCACTGTACCTTTGGTTGAATTGCTCCAGCGGTTGCCTTCAGAGTAATGGGACAGCGTGAGCAGGTTCACGCACGACGCCCCGGCCCCAGAGCCGAAAACTGTAATGCGTAAAGGGTCACCACCGAAGAAGGCGATGTTTTCACTAGTCCATCGCAGGGCTTGGATTTGATCTAAGAGCCCATAGTTGCCTTTGGCCGCCTGGTCTCCTGTGCTCAAAAAACCTGTGAAAAGAAAGGAAAGAAAAACACACCATGATTTAATGTTCTTTTAACACAAAGCAAAAGCTGTAATGCAAATGAGCTGTGCGCTAATAACATCAGAGGGAGTTAAAAAGATTCTTGTATTCATCCTCCTGCCATTTTTTGCTCTGCGCTGTTCGGGCTTGTGTACGGAAGCGAGATGATGTGGAGCGGACTCGCCCCCTCTTAACATCCATTAATTGTTGTTATGACAGCTGGCCACCTCTGGAGATCTTAAGTAACTATCTCTTAATGGTTGTTTATTTCATGGAGCCCATGATTGCCTGACCTCCCTGACAGAAAAAAAAATAGATCATTAACCATTATTAACCAGGAGATGGGTTTGTTTACGCTGGACTTTTGGTTATATATTGGGTGAGGATTCCGGGTATGTGCGTGAGTGTGTAGCTCTTACTTAAATCTAATTGAACTTCACAAGGCGATTTTTTTTGTGTGTGTTACTGGAATTGTTTTTGGAATAAAATGCCTTTGAACACGCAATGAAGCATTTGTGAAAGATGCTAATATGGTGAAAGTTATTTTACTTGTGCAGAGCATGTGGTTACCAAGTTGTCAAGTTACTATGACTTCTACTAGTACCCAGGGGTGGAGAATAATATTTAAAAGAACATACAGCTAATGTAAAATGTTTTAGGCAAATAGCACTACCATGACTTCTGAACACAGAAAGCAAACACTTAAACAATTCAAATTCCAAACACAAGTTCGAGCTCAGATACGTTAATTTACAATTTACTAAATAATGTTGTTCCCAGAATAGATTTTAGGGCAGAAACTCAAATTTACTTTACTTTTACAAAAATACTCATAGTACACACTGTTCCTTTTCAGGAACTCGAGCTGCGTCGAAACGTTTTGGGAACGTTTCGAAGCGTTTCGACGCAACGTCTCGTTCCCTCAGGGAACTAGGGATACATACGTAACCTAGAGAGGATTTTTGTTTGCTCTATTTGTGCCCTTTTAACCCAGCAACCCAGGAGCATGTTAAAAATATTAGCAAAGTTTAACTAACAATAGCTTTAGCTCAACAGCTATGGACAGTATAGACATTGTGAACACTTGATCACAAGATTCATGTGTTATTTTGACATGTAGTCCCCATTTGCTGTTGTAATAACCTTCTCTCTTCTGGTAAGATATTCGACCACATTTTGGAGTGTGCTTGTGTAGTTTTTGAAAATCCAGACACAAGAGTGTCAGTAAAGTCAGGTACCGATGTAGGTGTGGCAAGGAGGTCTGGGATCCAGTGACATTTCCGAATTGTCCCAAAGGTGTTTAATAGGGTTGAGGTCAGAGCTCTATAGCAGGTCACTTAAAATGTTCCATTTCAACCCATATAAAGCATATATTCTTGGAGCTAACTTTGTGTACAGGGGTATTGTCATGCAGGAACAGGTTTGCGTCTGTTAGTTCAAGTGAAGGAAAGATTTTATGCTACTACATCCAAAGACATCCTATACTATTGTGAGAAGAACTACATATTGCTGGAAAGATCAGGTGTCCCAATACTTTTGTCAATATAGTAGAGCATAATACTAACCCTCTAACTATTATTACAAGCTGTGTGAAAAGATACAATGTGTCCAGCTGCAGAAATATTTCTTAAATATTACATTTACTGCTTTTGTTTTATCCTTACAATGTAATTTGTGTTCAAAATTTTCAGATAAAATAGTTACCTTTATATTTATAGGGTTATTCATTATCCATAGGATTACTTTTACAATCTACAACATAAACTTCTGTTTGGATATCACTTCATATAAAGATGTTAGAATGCCTGCATTCCTTCATGGATTATATATGGGACAATAAATGCGACAAAATAGACTGCCTGAAAATCATTAATCTGCTAGATGTCCAGGAAATGAAATGACATTTCCAGGTACTCCAGTGGAGACCAATATATTTTCAATAGATAAATAAATAAACTAAAAAAAAAAAAAACAAGTAGAGTACAAGATCTGGCTAACAATCACTTTGTAACAACAATACAGCATAAACTTTTTTTTTAAAATTACAATCTGTGTGATTTTGAGAGCATTTTATTTTTAAAAGAAAAAAAACAATGTTTCAGTTTATCATTATTATTGATTTGGCTATGTCAGAACATGCTGGAGTCAAATACTGTAATTATCTAAAAAAAAATGTGAACAGAAAATCTTTTATTATATTGCAAAAGAAGCGGTGTCAACTAATAAATGTTGATACTGTAGATGTAAGACATGTTCCTGTCATCACTTGCTTTATAGCAGCTATAATCAGTCATTCAATTATGAAGTCTTTTGACATTAATAAGACAAAACAATTCTCAATTATTGTAAAACCCAAACGCAAGTTCTTAATCCTGTAGACTTACTGATTAGTACATAGAACTGACACAAGAGGCTCCACCCATAAATGTCCACTAACATGAAATTTCATATAACACTTAGTTGAAAGTGTTCATTATTAGATTATATAACTCGCCCACCATACGAGTCCAGCTGAATTAGCTGTTGCTGTTCCTATAGTAACAATAGGGGTAGCAATTGTCCTACAATATCCAAGCTGGAGCTGGAGCTAGGGGAAGGCTATAAAAAAAGTCAAGACATGGTCTGGCCTACCTAAGAGTCTTAAAGAAATCTGAGCAGTAAGGGGTAGTTTACTTTACATAATTTAGCAAAACAGAGCAATTTACATTATATAAATAAACTATACAGTATGTTTGTATGTGGCAGAGACTGCGTAGACAAGCACTGGTTCGCGAGTGGAGGGCGGAGCTCCGTCATCGTAAGATCAAACAATCGTAAGTTGAACCATCCTAACTCGGTGACCATCTGTATATACTGTCTTTGAGAATTACGGCGGCCACTGTGCTTTTGCGAATCTTCAGTGCAGCAGCAATTCTTGTAGCCTTACCCAGATATGTGCCTTGTAACCTCGGCTTGGTTTTTGCTTCGATATGGATTGTCAGCTGTGAGGCCCTCTATAGAGAGGTTTGTGCCGTTCCAAATCATGTCGAATCAATAAACTTTTCCACAGTTAGACTTTAATCAAGGTGTAAAAAGATCTCAGCAATGATCAAGAGAAATAGGAGGCACCAGAGCTCATTTCTACGTGTTGTTGCAAAATAATGCTGCTTGATATTATCAATAAATGTTCACAACCAATAGGGGTAAGATAAGGATCTTCAGTTCAACAATCATTAAAGTTAAATGATGTTGCATTCTTACACAATTAATTGCGCTTTTTTTTTTCCCCCATTTCCACTTAACCTTTCTACATTCAAATACACTTGTTTAACCAGGAGGAGAAATAAATGGTTTAGATCTAATCTTAACAGGTGCACTAATTTAAAAGCAATAAAGCAACGTTGTTAAAAGAACACGGTGATTCCGGGAAACAATAAAAACAGAAAAGGAAGTGGAACAACACACACACACACACACACACACACACACACACACACACACACACAAACACACACGCAAGCACACTCAGATTACCTTTAGAACACTGGCTATTTTAAATCAAGCATGCATTTTAAATTGATTCAATTCAATTAATCTGGTTTTGTTGCTACATCAAAGGCCCAAACTCCTGGAAGCGGACCGTCATCTACAAGCATGCGTTTAATTGATTCCATTTAGCCAAAGTCGCCTGCAGCACAAATCAAGAGGCCCAGCCGCGGGCTTGAAAGTGATTAGCTGGCGAGCAGGCGTGTTCTTAGCTGACGATGCCATCTGAAAGAACATCTGAAATGGCCAGCAATGCTACACTAGAACACAGATACAGAACAGGACTTCCGAATTCACAAATGCCACATCCAGAGTGAATCTCTGAATCGCTCCTGATTGTACGCCATCAAAAATACTGTTGCCATGGCAATGTTTGGACGGCGTACTCTCGGGTTCGGTGTAATTTTTTTCCTTCCAACTCATTTCATCGGGAATGAGTATCACTCCGACTGAGGACGGAGCAGGTGAGATCTCATACAGCACTGTGGCCTGATAACTCATTCTGTAAATAAATGATGCACAGAGCGTTCTGGAAAGTGTTTTAATGGTTTGAACACGATGAGGTTTGACGTAGGAATATCAGAAAGTATCAGGGGTGTGAAATATCAGTGTGTGATCAGTGTGTGGAAGAAGAGCAATTTCCTTTTTTTTTTTAATAGCATTACATTACGTTACTAACGTTCCTCATTTACCACAATTACAATCGTTTGTTCATTAAATAATGACATTGCATACTTTTTTTTTTTATCCATTTATGTGGTTAATCAGTAATGTTCTCACTTGCATGGGTACAGCAATAAAAATACATTACAGCAGCTTTAAATAATCCATCCCTGAGCAGCCGCTCTCTTTTTTTCTTTCTCTCTCTCTCTCTCTCTCTCTCTCTCTCTCTCTCTCTCTCTCTTGAAGTTAGAAATGCATGTCATATAACTAAGAATCATATAAACTCTTCACAGAAGTAGTCACCACATCAATAACTAAATCTAATTCATCTAGTTTAACAGCTAATTCGATTTTTTTAAGCTACCATCAAATTTACTAATTAGAGCATCCTAATTGTATATCTAGAGTCACTGTTAGAGCTGATGTTATAGAAAAACGAATCAACACTCCCCAGATCAATCAGAATCAAACATTCAACAGTGCAGAGGTTTAACATGATCATGCCTACTCAGCCTCCATCCAGATGTTTGCATGGCCTAGGATCCCTTCATCTGGTCTATTAATAGTAATTCATTTAACAGGATCTTTAATGATCCTGTTAAGAAAAGATCGCAATGCTACTATCTTTTGTGAATAAAATTGTATTAAAATAGGGTAAGGATTATAGAATAACACACAATTGTGCTGTGATACTTTTGTATAACAGCACAGCATGAAATGAAATTCCTCTTATACCACAGCATTTTTCCAATTACAACATTGAAGTAATTAATAAGTGACATGTACTTTGTAACTTTGTAACGTTTTACATGGAATTAATTTTATTTATATAGCTCTTTTAACAATGGACATTGTCTCAAAGCAGCTTTACATTGATAAAGAGGTTTTAAAGTTGTATAAAAGAATACAGCTTAGTGCCTATACGTTTGTTCCTTATAATTATACGTTTATGCCTAATAAGCAAACCAGTGGCGACTGTGACAAGGATAAACTCCCTGAGATGGCATGAGGAAGAAACCTTTAGAGGAACCAGACTCAAAAAGAAAAGCTATCCTCATCTGAATGACATCATTACATATAATGTTGTGGAACATCTATCAGACAAATGATTTCCTATGATCACTTTCAGCATAGGAACAATAAACAAAAAAAAAAGCCATCTCTCTTTACCCTTTCTTTCATAGTAGATGAGACCGAAAATTTAAAATACAGGCAGACTCTGAGCTCTCCTCTGCACACTGCATAAAAGTCTTTGTTACACAAGTACTCATTAAATAAAAGTCTACCATGTACACAACTCCTCCTCAAATATTTGTTTACAAAATGCTTGTGTAATCCGTTTATTATTATTTCGTCGTACACTGTGCCATAATCTTGTTTGGTCATGATTATAAATGGAAGGAATGTGAACAACATTTGAAACAAAATGTGCAAATCCGGTGTCGTGTTGCCCACGAGGAGATGACTAAAGTAGATCAAATGGCATCTCTGAAGCCGGTGTATGTGACGTACAATGAAACCGAACGATATTCGGATGGGATTTGGCTCCATGAATCATGTTCTTTAATCATTTTCCTGCCGAATGCCAATACGTCTGACATGTCGAATTACCATCCATTTTTGGCTGAAGGAAGAGAGGGGACAGGGTAGCAGAAAATCTAATTGGGATCCCTCTTAACGTAATGTGAGAAGTATTATTCTCTCCTCTTTTCAAGGTTAGCAGACAGAACAGAGCAGCCGAAAAAGCCGACGAGTCATTCAATTGTAGTGCTCGCCACTTCTCAGTTTCCAAAGCCGGGCGCCACAGCCGACGCTGCTTTATTTGCTCATTCTTCCTGTTCTTGCACGCTGGGGAGAAGCAAATAGCACCCTTCACCACGCGTTGTGTCCCTAAAAATATTCAGTGTGGCAACACCTTCATATGTTTTTTCCCCCGCTACATTACACGGCCATCATCTATCTCCGAAAGACCCCATGAGTGAGGCAGGAAGCATCTGTTCTCAATAGTTAGGCTGGCAACATTATACCAAAGGCTTCTGAAAGAAAAATGAAGCTTATTGTGGAGGGGGGTGTCTAAGGATTTCGAAGTTGTCATAGACATAGTGCATTGTGATTTTATTACTCATTATGTTAGAAAATGTTCAGAGCTGCCATTAAGTTGTATGTATAAGCCCTTGATTGGAGGCAATATACATAATTATTCTTTTTAAATCACCACAACCGTCTCTCTTCAATCGAAGTACCCTTCAATAAAATACCACCAATAAACAAACCGACATCCTTCCCTAACCAGACTTTGAGACAGGTCAAACTCCTTTGGAACCCTGGGAGAATAAACAGCAATGTATTAAGAATGCCTACAGACCTTTATAATGTTTTAATCAAATGCATATGCCAAAAGAGTTCTCCTCCCCGAGGCAAACCCAGCTGATGAAAGCTCAATGTACTTTTCAATGATGAAACAGATCATAGAGTTAAACCTCCGGTCAGAACGCTGCATCGTTTTGCATACATTACCCCCTGTCTGATCTGTATCTCGATGTAACCGTTCCCATCATCTATTTCTACGAAGACTGCCAGTTTCCTCACTAAGCTTATAATTTGCTCTTAATCAGCTTCTTATCTTATTCGAATAAATATTTGGACAGGATAAGATGTCCAAACACACATCAGAAGAACATCTGTAAAAATTAAGATAGATTTATAAATTATATTTGATGTCTGGAAGTGTCTTAATGACCTTCCATGTGTTCTGCATTACATACACTTCATGTCTTGAATGATATAAGATATTATATGATATTATTTGACATATTATACTGTATTGGCCTCGATTCCCGATCAGGGAACCAACCTCAGCCATTAGGGTTGCACAAGCCAGTGCACTCTTAGTGCCGGTCCCAAGCCCGGATAAATGGGGAGGGATGCGTTAGGAAGGGCATCCAGCATAAAAACATGTGGCAAATCGAACATGCGGATCATGAATACGGATGATCCGCTGTGGCGACCCCTAATGGGAGAAGCCGAAAGAAAGTTTTTATATTGTATTGGCCTGGAAATTGGGGCTTTAGTATTCATAAGTCACATGACCATATCTTGTATATAGACAAAAGTGTAGGGACACATGACTTTTTTCATCCCCATATATAGTTCTTTCCCAAACTGTTGCCACAAATTTGGAGGTACACAATCCCTTCACTTGAACTAGGCGATCCAAACCTGTTCCAGCATGCTAATGTCCCTGTGCAAAACCCAGTTCCATGAAGATATGCTTTACATTGGTTGGAGTGAAGGATCTTGGCCTGCAGTAGAACTCAGACCTCTGACTTTACTAAAACCTTTGTGGTTGTATGAGCATATATCTCAATATGCACACTCCAAAATCTAGTGGAACATCTTGCCAGAACAGTGGAGGTTCTTGTTTCAACAAATTGTATCTAAATGTGGAATTTGATGTTCAAAAAGCACATACAAGTCATACAACTTTTGTCCTTAAGTACTGTATGAACACTCTTGAACACTAATTGAAAACATTTTCCACTTTTCATCCAGAATATAATGGAATATTTAGCAACATGCTAATTCTATTGATAAGATGTTATTTGTAGTGTTCTTAATAAAAATATAAAAACAGATTAATAAATATAAGGTAAAATATATGTCATTTGGATATTTAAATTTAGTAAACGTAAGATGACAAACATCCCTAAAATGTTATGGCAATAATACAGTGGAAAAATGTTTTAAAAAGGTTCAAATGAATATAATAAAATAAATATTATATAAGACTACAGTGATTATGTAAGGTTGTGTCTAGGCAATGATTGGGTAAAAAAACAAAGTTGATATTTTTCTGTCAGAGCCTGTAGGCTTAAATAAAATAGCATGAATATTCATGTTCTAGTTGTTGAGCAGGGCTGTATGTGTAGTTTTTTGTGTTGATGTCTGCAAAAAAAGGTGAGGCGTTAATTACCCTTTGCCCCTGGCTGAACAGCACTGAGGGGATTAATGAAGGCTAATGCAAACACGTTGCACAGCGTTTCTTCCACTCGGGTGCCTGGACTTAATTGATGCACTGAATCTAATGACACGACTAGAAAAGTGAAGGTCCTCTAGTCACCCCGTGGAGACGCCACAGGCTCGAGTGGTGTTCTAACAACATTACAGGGGCGTGAGGTGTTCTTACATGTCCAAATTGATTCATTTATGTGATTAGATCATAACTGACTATAAAAGCATTAGGGTTAGAAATCGATATAGTTGAACTGCTTTGATTATATTTATAATAATAAAAATAATGACAATCAGATTAGATTAGGTTATGGAAATATTTTTAGAATGCCCAATAATAACAAATTATTAAGAAAATAAAAAAATAAAAAAATCAATAGATAAATATATGAATAAATGAATCAATCAAACAGTTAATCAATCCATGAGGAGTCGAGTTTAATTTGAACGTTTTTCCTTCATCAATTCACGACATACTCGAAAGACAGCTCTAGAACCAGGATTAAATGTAGATTTGTACACATATCAGCTCTAAATAGCATTCTACAGACTAACAAAACAAGAAAATTAAAGATTCATAACATTTTCTAGGGCAAGCATTGATAATCCCGATCATTAATAGCATGATTCCTCGCAAAACAACAGCAAGCATAGATTTCACTAAAACTGTGCAGCTGTTTTCTCTTCAAAGTAAAACTCCTGTGTAGCTGCAGTGTTATGAAATCTTCTCTGAATTGTTAACCAGCTTTCTTTTCTAACAAATTCACCACATTTGCATAGATACCATGCTTTCCTGAATACAGACAGTACTCTCATTCTCTTACACGTGCCAAACACAAAGGCAAACACACACAAAGATATACCTTGTAACCATCCTAACAAATTTCCTAAGAGAAGCACTGAGTAATCAGAAGAAAATAAGGAGTATACAGAGAAAGTTATTTGTAGAAAACCATTTTATAAAAAGCTAAAGTCTAAAAATAGCCCCTAGTGTCCATGCTGAAATTTCTCCACAGAGTGGAGTGAGTGAGAAACTGCAGAGTGCCGTTTGCCCAAACGCTGCAGAAACACTGACCCGAAAAACTAACCTCGGCTAATGGAGGACACCCACATATTACAGATACAGTGCTGATAATGATCCAAGGCCCATCTAGGGAACAAGAAGTGCTCAGGCCTTCCCTTAGCACCGAGCTGAAATGACTCCAGAAACCTGCAAGGAACCTGCAGGCAAGGTGTCACTAATGAGCCCAGACGATGCAAGAAATAGGGAGACAAGACAAGACCCCATCGTCGATGCACCCTCCAGTAACAAAGTATGGTTTTTTTTTTTTCGTTTTTTTGAAATGGTAATTTGGAGAAGAGGCGGGACCAATTTCCATATCTCGAACATCCATCACATGAAACTGACTGCATTTTCACTTATACTTATTTCCTTGAATTCTTTTTTTATTATTATTATTATTATTATTTTAAATGGTGAAGATGTTCAGAGTGAACATTATGTCCCCTTTGAAAAAAATAATAATCTGAAGTTTTTACAAATAGAGAAATGATAAAAACGTGGATATCAGGCACAACAATTGCCATATAACATTGTCCACCATCTTGTATGTTTTGAGTTAAATGATCCACATGTGTCTTCGATTTAAAATCTGTCCACCTTTCTGGGGCAAACTGCTGTCTCAGTGAGAACCAAAAACCAAAATATACAGAAAAAGTTTCATTTTCAAATCTTTCTGAATTCATGTAGACATCTCTGATCTGACTCTCTAGCAGATGTAAAGGCCAGTCTTGTGAAACTGATTTACTGACAACTAGAAGTTCTTTCTGTTATTTTCTGTTTATTGCAGATTTAAACCCAAAGTTGCTGTAACCTAAACTGGAAGGTTTTTAAAAAGCCGTGCCCACTGTACCCTGTCATAGAGTCCATTGAAAGTTGCTGGTTGCTTCTTCTTTCAGCTGCTCCCATTAGGGGTCACCACAGTTGATCATCTGTCTCCATGTCACTCTGTCAGCTACATCTGCTTCTTTCAAACCAACCATCTACATGTCTTCCTTTACCACATCCATAAACCTCCTCCTTCCCTTCCTCTTTTCCTCCTGCCATGTTGGTGGCTCCATCCTCAGCATCCTCAGCAACTTCTACTGATGTACTATGTCCCTCCTATGCACATGACCGATTTCAATCGCGCCTTTCTCACCTTGTCTCCAAAGCGTCCTACATGCGCCGTCCCTCTAATAAACTCATTTTCAATTCTGTCAACCCTCAACATCTCAGCAACCAGCAACTTTGCCACCTCCAATTCTGCCTCCTGTATTTTGGTCAATGCAGTTCCTTTTTTCCATATTAACATATTTTAACTAGTTACTACAGCCTGATTTAATTCAACACAATCCTGACCAGGAAGTTTGTAAGAATGCTGTGCAGTGCAACATCGACATGGTCTTTCATTATACTGTATCTGTTTGCTTGCTTGTGTTCGCATGAACGTAACCCCCCACCAACCCAATGTCTTGTGCAACCTTTTTATGTAGGATCCAAGTCCTGATCTTTAGCCATCATTAGAAGTGCAGTCTGAACTGTGCACTTATATGTACAACTTCTTCGCAATTAAACAATACATAATGTGTGACACAAATTTGTCCTCAGCTCATTTCCCCCCAAATACCAAAGGACCTTTCATCTCCAGCTGCTGCCAGACTGATAGTGACAACAGGACAGTCAAGAGAAGAATGAAGGGAACTGTCAGTCCTTTCTTTTACAAGTTCCAGCCTGAATCACAACTCCTGCTGATCGTCAGCCTGACCAGCTACAATAAAGTTCTCTTTTAAACCAAGACAATCTATAGAGCAAATCAGACTTTGTAGGAAGGATATCACTGTTCACTGATACTTTAATGAGTTGCTTGATTTAATATATCTGACCTTAGAAAGACCTGCAAATGTAGATCACTATGTAATCATGTTCTTTATGCAAAATCATGACATTGTTTTTGTTTTTGCTTCTTTTTTTTTTTTTTTTTTGAAAAATGAAAGAAATGGGTCTTTTATCACCTGCCTGCTGAAGTGAGAAAAATGTGTGACGCATTTGGTGGAAAAACAAGATATGAGATGTCATTGAAGGCATGGACAATGCTAATGGAACAGTATTGAATGGTATCTCAGGGGTCGAGGCGGTTAACCGTGTTTGACAGCCATGGTTGCTGGAGCTATCAACAGAGCTGCTCATGCCCAATGGAGCACCAGGTTTCAAACCGGCAGCTGATGAAGCGCCAAAAATTCCCTGTTAGTGCACTCTGACAGCCACCCAAATGAAATGTCACGGGCTCCTCACACCATTCACCTACCCTGGGCCAGGGGTTAGACACAGCTATTGATCCATGTGCATACTCCTAAAGCTAGCTCATAATTATCTTCATTATTCAGTGCTCTTCTGCCTGTGGGTGGGGAGGGAGGCGTTCTGAGACTTTCATTATTATGGAAAATCTTTATGTTTCTTTACATTTTAATGAAGCATTGTTTCATAGGTTATGATGGTCTATGTATAGATTTGAACCACTGCTGTATATAAGCTGACCCATAAGCTGTAAATAATTTAGCACAGTTCACTTCATGTATTACACATGGAGTTTAGAAATTAAGCATTTAAAGCTCTATGGAAGTATTGCTAATTTCTGTTCAAATGACAATACAGCCTACAAAAGGCGAACAATGACCTTTTTCTGGTGTTTTAAAACAATATTTAATTCACAAACATGAGAGGGGAGAAGTGGTTTCAAGAAATATGCTAAATAAATTCACTGTGTGATGTGTACAATTACAAGTGCAGTATGAAACATGATCATCCATTTTGGGTGGTTGCCAGACGGTACTAGAAGCACGATTTAGCATCAACTGATCGTGCCATATTGATAACGTTGATAGACGTAGGAAATAAAATACTTTGACAGCTCCACTCAAAAAAGATAAAAAATAAATAAATCCATTAATACAGCAAACACTAGGCATACATCTCACCTCATAAAAGCAGATACCGTATAGCTCACCCCTCACATTTCAGCAGCCATTTTAGTTGGTATTAGTTTAGGACTAAAGTTATGAAATTAGATATTTTTTTGAGTAGTCAATGAGCAGCTTGTATAGCAGGTCAGATTTACTGTCGTCTGAAAATAACTAAACATACAACCATTATTGTCAAAAACTTAGTACACCCTAAGTGAATGTCAAAACTGTGTCCAAAGTGTCAATATTTTGTGAGATCACCATTGTTATCTAGCACTGCCTTAATCCTTATGGGAATGGAATTCACCAGAGCTGCACAGGTTGTTGCTGGGAACCTCTTCCACTCCTCTATAATGACATCACAGAGCTGCTGGATGTTAGACACATAGTGCTTCTCCACTTTCCCCTTGAGGATGCCCCACAGGTGCTCAATACATTTCAGGTCTGGAGAGATACTTAGCCACTCCATTCCAAACCTTCAGCTTCAGTTGTCATCTTGACGGTGTGTTAGGAGTTGTTATTATTTTGTAAAACGGCGGCTTGCCCGAGTTTCTGAAGGGAGGGCATCATGTTTTGCTTCAGAATGTCACAGTACATGTTGGAATCCACAGTTCCCTCAATGAATCCTCAGCTCCACAGTACCAGCAACACACATGCAGCCGCAGACCATGATGCTACCACCACCATGCTTGACTGTAGGCAAGACACAACTCACCATCAGAGCCAAACAAGTTTGTCTTAGTCTCATCAGACCACAGGACATGGTTCCAGTAATTCATGCTCTTGTACAGGTTGTCTTTAGAAAACAGCTTTGCAGGCTTTCTTATAAGACAGCTTTAGAAGAGGCTTTCTTCTGGGATGATGGCCATGCAAACCAACTTGTTGCAGTGTGTTTGGTCTGAGCACTGACAAGCGGCCCTTCCGCTTCTGCAACCTCTAAAGCAATACTGGCAGCACTTATTCGTCTGTTTTTTGAAGCCAGCTTCTGCAGCTGACGCACAGCATGAAACTCAACTTCTTTGATCGACCCTTGCAAGGCCTGTTCTGAGTGGAAAACCTCTGTATGACCTTGGCCACTGTACTGTAACTCAGTTCCAGGGTTTTACTGGTCTTCTTATAGCCTAGGCATCTTTGTGGAGAGCAACAATTCTAATTCTCAAATCCTCAGAGAGTTCTTGCCATGAGTTGCTATGTTGACAATCCAGTGGTCAGTATGAGAGAACTGTACTCAAAGCACAAAATCTTTACTGCTCAAATACAAGTGTTATGACCCAGTCTAGGGTTAGGCCTCCTTGAGTAACAAGCTCACGATTCGAGTGAATTGATATCTTTATAACAAACACAAAACCAGACAATGGCATGTTTTCAGGTTGGGCCAAGGCTAAAACAATAAACTAAATAGTCTGATTTGGCAGCTTCTTCCACTGAAAGAAAGGCAACAAAAATACAATCCAATTTCCCTAACTCCCTACTACAAAAACAAAGAAAACAAATCCCACCCCAATGGCAGCCACACCCCAACTGCCAGTGAACTAAGTGACTATGTAGAGTGTTAGATATATACAGACGTTAACGAGTCCGAATGGGCAAACCAAGCTCAGGGTCCAAGTACAGGCAAAAGTCAAAACCAGAACAAATTTGTATGGTTCTGCCAAGCAAACAAAAACACGAACACGATGAAAAAGACGTGTCTTTGCATGGTTAAAAGACGTACATCTGTTATCACTAAGGTTGTAATCACTTTAGTCGCCAGCTATTTTAACAGTAATGGCTGTATGTTGAGTTATTTTCAGAAGACAGTAAATCTATACTGCTGTACAACTTGCACATTGACAACTCTAAAATATATCAAAGTTTCATTTCTACAGTATTGTTCCTTAAGAAGATATACTACAATGGTTGCTGAAATATGAGGGGTCTACACACATTGGTGAGATACTATACCACGAAATATTTACGAGTGCATTTGATATACAGTATATTTCTAGCTATAGTGGCAGGTAGCCAAAAAAAAAAAAAAGACAATCTAAAACATGTTCGCTTTGCTCTTATAGGTTGTGAAATATAAGGAATAAAAAAGATATTTCAAATACATACATGAGCCCTAAAAGTTCAAAACCCCTGACTTCTAAGTCCTTCTAACACTTTTCTAACAAGTTCTGCATACATTTGTACCAGCATATATGTATAGATTTGATAAGAATCCTTTCTGGATATTTGCCAAATGCTTAAAATATAAATGTATTACTGTAACTATAAAGTGATTAGTAAAACATCAAGCATTTTTACATAAAAAAGGAGGTCACTAGAGACAGTTTTAAAAGTACATTGAATACATTTCCGATCAAACGTCTAAAAAAATGAAACATGCAGGAGATTTGCATCTGAAAGGAAAAGCCAGCATTGTAAACTGATATTAATTAGGCATGTTTCTTCTTGCTTGCCTTTTAGGAGTGTATCATTTATTCATATTTGTGGGGCTCCTGCATTATGAATGAATCCTAAGTCAGCCGGTCCTGTTTGACAGTATTAGCATTGCGAAAATCCTGATAGATTCTGCTCCATCAAAGAGCCCATCTCAAAGACTCGAGGTAAGCTTGAAAACGTTCACATCTAACAGTCTGTTGAAAATTTTAACAGAGATGGAGACCTTCTTTCGGGACTGCCTGTCAAACCTGTCTTAATATATGATATGCACAAACAGCCAGTGCCGTGGCACATGGTGGAGACTTGGCTCTCAAAGCCGGAGAACAGCAGGTCCCTGCTTTATTACGCCTCTTGAAGTAACTATGCACACACAGAATTTACTGTCTGCACTGAAAAACACATCTTTACTCTAGTCAAAGGCATATATTTTCCCTTCACGTTCTTGTTTTTAAAAGTGTCAGAATCTAAAAAGATTACTTTTGAGGTTGCATTACAGTTTATGAATTATATGTCAGGTATAAACTCAACTTTTGACACTTCTAATCTCACATATAGAAAACGTAATTTTATGCCGTGGCATTATCAGGTCTTGTTTAACAGATGTATACCTAGTAGTATTATTTATTCAGCATTTTTTTTTTTTACATCTTTAGCAAACATTTTATTCTGGCCCACCAGGGTTGTAGACTGGAATACACTTTTTTTATTATTACAGAGCACAAGCACACTTACAGGTACATTTTTGGGAAGTGAGACAAAAAAAACCTCATCTGGAACCCACAAAGACATAGAGAAAACTCTATATAACTCTCTATACAGAGTAATATCTGTATACAGTGTCACATTCTTTCTCTATGTCTATAAGATTAGGTTTGAACCAAAGCCCCCCGGGGCTATGAGGTGGAATAATGCAATCATGTCACCCAACAGGAATATTAGCAGTGTTAATAGTATTAATTAGGGTGGTGTTAATAGCACAGTATAATATGACAACTGAGATGGCGTGATCTGTCATAAAATCTGTCTTTCATCAACTTACACAAATGGTGTTAGAGGCAAGTTTAATTGGCCAAGTACACCAAAGTGTACAAGGAATTTGACTTGTTGTGCATAAAGACGTTACACATTAGATTAGCAAAAAAAAAAAAAAAAAAAAATCAAACAAAAAAAAAACCAAACAAGGACACAAACATGACTGGTAATATAAAATATTTTGTCTGTGAAATGTGTATAAAAAGCAAACAGCATATATAGTAGTGGACACTAAATATAACTATTGCAGTGTAAGTAGGAAAAAGAAAAGGTATTTCCCTGGAGACTTTACTGTAGAACCACCAAAATGCAGTAATCATAATATAAAAGAAAGGGCCACACAAAGAAAGAATAAACAGGGTATGTTCTGTGTAGACAGCCATTGCTGGGGTAACTCATAAGGGACCCCTTGGCTTTCCAGTGTACCTCATGGCTCTCACTGAGCATAAGTATTAAGAGACAGAATGCCAATCCTGTCTGTGTGGCTCAGGGCCTGGCATTTTACACCAATGCACTATATTCAAGTGTTCCTGGGGGGCTCTTCACCACCGTGTCAACTGGAGAGTTTTCATTGGCCATGCGCCTGTAACATAATGACTGCACAATCCAGGCTGTAGAAATTTCAGGAATTATGTCAAACCAGAGCAAGCTCAAAGCAATGCATGAGGGATACCCTTACACGTATAACACCTCACCCCACCCCAGTTTCCCGGAAAAACTAGCCAAATCAATAAAACAAAGAATAGAGAAGTACCATAACTGTTTTGCCCTGACAGGGTTGAACATGACTTGCTGCACAGGAGGCGCATTATCCCCATGGCTGTTTCCCCAAAAATGGCTCACAGACAACAACTGCTTAATGTTCCCACACACAGAGCAAGCAGCAAGCCAATGAGCACTGTCAGGCCTGTGTAGTGCCAACAGATCTGAGTCCTTAACTTGGCCTTCTCTGGATGTACACTGATGTATGAGGCACACTGACTGAGCAATGATTCCCCCCAGTCACAAAGACAGTTGAATAAGCCAGTCTCTTTTTCAATCTGGGGATGCTGAAAACAAACTGACACTTTCTGGGCTGCCCAGACAAGCTTATTGAGTTTGATATGCCCGGTAAGAACACACTCTGGGTGCCAGGCAGGGAACAAGTGTGCCCCATGCTGTGATTATCCATGCTCACCTGGGAAGAAGCCCGAACCACCTCCAATTAACACCCCGCCCAAAACATCGAGAAAAGCTTCCCAACAACAGTAGACCAGCGGTACAATGTACTGTAGTAATCAGAGCCAAGATAAACCTCCTCTTCAGCAGACTCTCTACGGCAATGTTATGGTGTTATTGAGAAAAAAAGGTGCAATTTGCATTCATATGAATCAGGTTTGGGAACAGGAGTGCTCCCTTTGCTCCTCTTGGTAGCAATGACTAGTGATTAATCTGGAAATTAAAAGAACATTGAGAGAACATTCTGATTTTATTATCTGCAAAATCGTTATTGTTAAATGACATGTTCCTGAATAGGGCATTGGAAATGAGAGAAAGATCTTTAGAGATAATTACAGAAAAAAAAAAATGTCTTTTGAGACGAGAAGCTTTCATGGTGACTGTCGTTTCTGCAACAGCATGTCTTTATTAAATATCAAAGTAGGAACACTATGTCCATGCGGTCTTATCAATGAAACGCAAAAAAAAAAAAAAAAAGAAGAAGAAATGCCCTAGATTTGAGGTTTTAAGATTATAAGTTTGCTTAGAAAAATTAATATAATTTGAAAACTGAATGTAATTGGTATTTGTATCCTTGCAAATGTACTTAAAACGATCTATTACCATAAAGTGATCCGATACGGTTTACATTTTCTATGCTTTCAAAGGGGGAAATTAATTTAATTGTTCTTTGTATAGTAAAGGGTTCCTAGTTTCCTGAAGGATTTCAATTTGAAAAAAAGGTCCCATTTTATTCAACCAGATGGATGTTTAAGTGTGCTTAAGTTCAGTTTTGTTCAGGTTGTGTTCATTATGGATGGCAAAAAATAAGTTGTCATATTGTCTATTGTATTGTATTACTGTAGAACCTACTTTTCAAAACGTAAACCAGTTTGCCCCAGGTTTTCCTCATCATTGTTTGTGAAATACCTCTAGATAACTGTGGTTTTGTGTGTTCTGAGATTGGTAATAGAGAAATGTACAAATTAACAAAGACAGTCTTGTAATGATACACAGTACAAAGTATTAGTCCTCATACATCCCTACACTCCTTTGGTTCTGCAATTTCTTATTTCACTTTGAAAAGTAATCCTAGAGGAATGTTTAAATCATTAAGTTCAGGGCAGCCCAGTATAAACCTAAATCCCACTCTCTTATTCTGAGGCACTTTTTCACCAATGTGTTTCACATTTCTGACATGACCACATTTAACAATGCACAAAGCAGCTCTTGTCACTGTCCTGCTGAGCATTTGAATTAGGATGAAAAGGTTGAATTAGACTATTGTGAGGATCAGCAGTCAATCTGAACATGACTCAATATGGATGATGTGATGCACACTTGCACACGTTGTACAATTAGGACTAGAAATCATGCTGCATTGTATGTGCCATAATTATTGTTATTCCTTAGAAATACCCATTTAATTGATATAAATTAATATAGGCTCTGCCTGTGAAACAGAAATGAACAGAACAGAAGAGTGTAGTTACGTAATATGAATCTTTTACTGCAAAGCACAAAACGAGCATAAAATAAATATTATATATATATATATATATATATATATATATATATATATATATATAAAATGCATTGTACATTCCACTATGCAGAGGCTGAAAAGAATGATAGCCATGGAGGCAAGTCCCTAATTCATAGCGTCATAGGTTTATAGACATAAACTCTCAGCCTGCACTGTGAGCATTGTATTTGAATTAACCAATTCCAATAGCTCAGGTAGCATTAGCACATCGGAATCTTTCCCTAGAAAGACATCTCTCTGCTGGGAACGCAATCTATTCTCAGCAGCTATACACAGTGCAGTCCGCAAGAGTGACTGCTTTAGGTCTACGTCGAAGATATCTGGTTGCTTCCCTTTAATCAAAATAAACAAAACAGAGACATAAAGCATGCCAAAAGACATGCTGAGTCAGAGGCTGCTTGAGCCATTATACCTGATTGACTCTCAGTGCTCTTATGATATGAGTGAGCTGATAGTCAGGTTTAAACAAGGCTTGGCTGATGGAAGAGGAACGCCACTTGTGCTTGCGTGACTAGAATTAACACTGACCTCGTTGCGCTTACATGTGATAAATTACATGTGATAAATACTTTCTACCGAAGGTATTCCGAGCTCGACAAATAATCACAACAGTTGCAAAATCAGTGCTGGGCATCAAATGATATGAGAGCAAGCAACAAAGCACTCAGCTTTAACAAGTGTAGCAAGCTTGTTGGCAAGAGATAAAGTGTTCTCCATATTCGGCTCCTCCCTCAGCTTCAGTCTTTCGCATGGCACAGCCGAAAGTGCTGTAACTCTACCTTCCAATGTTCTCCATAAATTTGCATTCATTGGCAACAAGACAGGGTGTGTTACTGATGGAAGTTTGAACAGGAAGCTTTGGCTCCACAGCATGCGTTGGGGAGATTCTCAGCTGGGGGGGCAACTGTTTAAACAGGGTTCTTTGCCATGTAAACGTTAGAGCTCTGTCTACAGAGACAAACAACAAAGCAATAACGGAAATGGAGACAGCAAGCCAGAACCTCAAACCCTCTGACAACCAATCAGCAGCATGCATCATCTATTTGACATTATCATCTTGGATAAAGGACAAGCAAGCTTCCACTTCATACATGAGAAAATTTTTTTTTTTTTTTGCAATAAAAGCAACTATTACTATTGGATTATGCATTGCTGCATTATAGCTTGAGGGTCCCTGTTTTGATTTTCTGTTTCCAACTTTGTTTATTTACTGGTTTCTTTCCTCATTCCAAAAAAGAAATATGTGGTATGAAGGTTGCCTATGTCTAATTGTCCCTCCATATGAATGTGTGTGTGCATGTCACCCCATCCAGTATGCATTCCTGCTTCATTCCCAGAATTCCCTAAATCTAGCCCCACCATGACCTTTTTATCTAGATGAATGGGTTGATATATAGATGGAAGGATAGATAAATGTATGACCCTTCTGTTATCCACACCAGAATAGTGACGGCTGTGAAAACATATAACCTAAAGAGTGTTCACTATAAGTATTTTGGGAGAAAAAAAAACCTTCACATTCACAGCCTGGAGGCTGAGCTAGATGACTAGCTTATCACTGGAGAAGATAAAAAAAATTTAAGGACTCAAGTGGCTTGTTGCAAAGGACTTTCTGGCAAATTCTAATAACTAAAACAGTCATTATGGTCCTGCTGAATTATGCCAGTCATGCACAATTGTCCCCAAAAAGCTGGTCCTTTCTTTCTATCAATTTTTCGCATATCCATGGGCAGTCTATGCAATTGTAGACCCTAAATTAGCTGGAAGGGAAGCGTGACCTTAACAAAAGCATGAAATAAGGTGATTATTGCCATTATAGTTGATATATCTTGTTGAAGCGATAGTATGGAAGACTGACATTTGACAAAGTTCCATCTTTACTTTTACAAAAATCACTACAAACCAGACATTTTTTTATGGAATCAAGCAATATAACACGTGTGTGTTTTTAACTATTGGGCATGTGGAAAATTTGTAGTGCTTGAGAACTAATACAAGAATTCCTTTGTTTCTGCATGAGAGCCAGTTCTATTTAATTTCTCCTGCACATTTTGTTCACACACAGAATACTAATGTTAGCTATAATATTGTAGTCTGGGCAGGCACACCTGGAATTTCTATCTGTTAGCAAGCACTTTAAGAGGCTAAAAAAAGTGGGAGGGGCGGTGTTGACTCCTTCATTGACTCCAAGTCAGCTTACATTACATACAGCAGCTTTAAGCTCTTGAGTAAATAAGACATTTCTGTTTAGCTCTAGAACACCGAAAAAGAAAGATACTGGACAATACTTTCCCTTGACCTTGTACCATCAATCTTTGATTTAGTTCACACGATGACAAGCAAGGGTCCAGAACAAAAAAATAATAAAACAAATAGGAAATCGGGGCTCAACAACATGAATATATGGCAAGACTTTATAGAGAGGAACAGGAACACCAGGGTATATGTAGGCAAACCAAGTAAATGACCCACACAGAACAGGTGACCACATTAGGATAATCAACCAGCTTCAGAACAGGAAGGCAAATGGCCTAACAAACAAATGCCCACAGAATGAACTCAAAACAAATCAGAGCAGTGTTGGTTCTGCTGTGAAAACTACCATACACTGAGAGAGAATAGTATACCTTTAAAATCATTTGCATAATTGGACCTTAAGTAGCACTGGGCTTTACTGAAAGATGTAATCTAAACGCTAATTAAAGCTACAACACATGCAGGTAAAATATACACATTAAAGGTTTTTGACCATCCTAGCAAGAAGAGGGAGTACAGTTCTGTACATTTAACACTATGAAAATCATAATCATAATTCATGGAATATGATGAAATCTGGCAACAAGAACCCAAACATAGACTGGTGAAAAATAAGTAATGGGCAGTTAGTCTTTATAAATCATTTTGGCAGAGAATGCTAACAAATTAGTAGCTAATCTTTGCCAGCTTCCCTGCAATCTTGATACTTCCTTCTCAGAAAGGTTAATTGGGAGGCGGAGAGTCACTGTGAGTCATGCATTACAGACGATTTCAAAAAGAAGTGACATTTGTGTCTTTTTCAACCGAGTGGGGCACGAGCGCGAGACATCAGTACGGTGTGGGGAAGAGTGAAAAAGAGCAGGAGAGAAAAAAAAACAGACCATTATTTTTCCAGAATACATTGCATTTGAGCACGAGATGGGGGAATATAGGTGGTGCAGCCGAGAGAGGGGTGGGTGTGAGATAGAGTGTGGAGGAGAGAATGAGAAGGCAGAGGAGGAGTGCTGGCAGCTGCTCGGGGGCCAGTAATGTCTGATCTCCATCCCTGAGTGCTGTGATTAGCCCTGGCATACTGCGAAGGACTGCATCTCTCCACTGCAGGAAGAAGGGAGGATGCTGGGTTTGTAGCAAACAGGACAACACGGTGTCATGATTGCAAATTAAAATGAATTTACACATCAGAAGTATAACTAGCCATGGTTCCTACAGCTTCTTTCATGAAACGCAGTGAAATCAGTCTTATTCAAACTCCTAGGAATTGTGAGTGGCTGCCGAGGGAGGACTACGAGATGAAAACGTTGCCAGTGAGCATGGCTCCATAGATAATTGAGTGGATCCCACCATATAACACAGGACAAGCATGACAAATGCTTAACTCCACCCTGGACCACATGAAATATGGTTATTAAGAAATATTTGAAATGTACATAACAATTCTGCTGCTAATTTGTCCGCTGCTCAAGCAGAAGTGATAATAGTCAGATTTTACTGTTAGATCCTAAAAACAAGAACAAGATTTTCAGCAAGGTTCATGTCAAATGAATGAGAAGATGGCCATTTGGCGATCTATGAGATGGTGAGCACAATGATAAATGAGGTATTAGCATTAAAGATGAAACATTAGAACCCGATCTGTTCAAGGAAAGTTTAAGCTTCCTTCTCTTTATGTAGAGATTCCCAGTTGTGCCATTGTCACCATGGTGGTCGAAAGGCAGTCTGGGTAATGTAGGGAAAAGTCATTTCAGAAAATTAATTCTGTCTGAGAACTGTCCTGTTTGAGCAACTCTATCACCCCATGCTTTTCCTCTTCTTTAGTTCTGCTGACCCTCAGATTAATGGAAGGACAAGCCCCTCCCACTTTGGGTTTCACCTGCACCCATCCAAACATCAGCCCCCTTTTATACTGGAAGGTCAAGTGCAGCTCCACCGTCCCACTTGCATGCAAGGCAAGTAATAAATTATGGGCAAAGGGAGATCTCCACAATCAGCCAATTAACTCAGAATCCAGAAAGGCCAATGCAATTTCGGTCTCCGCAGTGCTGCACTGGCACCAGCCACAGATTCATTACGGCTGCCTGCCTAGCTTTCTCAGGCAACTGCTTAAGCACACACACACACACGCGCACACACACACACACACACACACACACACACACACACACACACACACACACATATATACAAGGTCTAGCAGACTCCATTTTAACAGCTTCACATCATGACCGTACAGACCTCCCTTTCTTTCTTTCCGCTCCCGCTCTCTTTTTAATGACATTTCTTCTCCACTAATCGTGGTGATTGTAGACCAGAGGACAGCGCAGAAGCAAATCTTAATTAAAAATGAAGAGAAACAAGTGCATACTGCATTTTGAACGGAGTTGGATGACCATTGCAAATAAATGGAAAACAAAATAAACAGCAGAAACTCATCTGTGGCCCATCTAAAATCTATAAAAGGCTTATAGATTAAAGGAAAATGGATTACTCTGTACTACTGTTGGGGGACATTTAGTTATGTTGTGTCAATTTTTGTCAGAATTTCGAGTCATTCAGTAGAAACTTCATCACCACCACCTCAGCACTAATTAAGTAGTGTTATTTCTGAAATATATTATATCTATAAAATATTACTGACAGCATAGTCTCCAGGTATGCTTGTAGAACTCTCCACCAAGCATTTTTATTGACCCGTAGTGACCAGGCTTTGGATTTTCCTCTTCATTTGCACCCAAAGACCTTCTTACTCATTGATTACCATGAGACTAATCATTGGAATTTCAGCTTATGTGTTAGTGTTCAGCACTAACACTCAATAATGTCAGATAATATCCTTTCAGAATAGAGGATAATGTCAAAAACCGAGAACGTCCCCATTGAATATTAATAGTAAAAAGTTGGAGAAGAAATGGCTGAATGTGACTGACTGCCCAAATCCTGGTCTACTGCAAAATATCAACCCAAGCAGCTTTAACATAATACAGCACACATGGCGGTAGCATCATTTTAAATCTAATTTGCAGAAATATGGACAAAAGCAATGCCACACAGCTGAATGCATTGATCTGAAGTAAACAGATAAGTACTCAGGCAAAAAGAACTCGCTATATATAACCTAAAAACACCACCAGAAGAAGTTACTAAACTCTCCATCCCTCTACAGTGCCTCAGATTGGGGCAGTTTCAGTTAAAAAATAATAAAACGAAAGAAATACAGCAAATCTTACGTTTTATCTGTAGAAGCTCAGCATGTACAGTATGTCATCTTCTCAAGGCACCAAGCAGCAGCAGCCAAGCAACAAGGATTTGAAAGAAAGAAACAAACAAGTGGTCTGTATATGGCTGCTTTTTTTTTTCCTTTTGGTGGAGATGATTATAAAAGGGTCCAGACAACACATTTTTTTTTCCTTCGCATTTGTCTCTTATCCCTGCGTTGTTTAAAGCAAATGTTGCCAGAAACTCTGTGCTTTATTCTGTTCTCTCCAAACTAGCCAATGCTTCCTAAACAATATGTGTGAATTTACTTCAGTAAATTCCCAGGCAGTGTGTGATTCTTTTATTTTTATTGCCACTGATCCATAGAGAATTAAGGGCTAGTAATATACTTTAGTTTCACTCCCAACCAAACGAGGCACTGTGGGACTAAATAGATTAGAGTCTCTCTGGTTACCAGCATTTTCTTTTATTTGCAATTATTAAAGAGATCTTTTCTCTACTGCCAAATCAGTGCCATAGGCGCTATAGCATGATGAATTGAAACACAAATTTTATCAGTAGCAACATTTTCTTTTTTCTTTCATGATCGGTTTTGATTATTTAGCCGATTTTGCTATTGAGAGGGTGGAGGCCAACCTGCCCAAAAGGTCACTTAATAGCTTAGTGGTTAAGATTTTGGACTTCTGATCGAAAGGTCATGACTTCAAATCCCAGCATGACCCAGCTGCAACTCCTTGTCCCATGAGCAAGGCCCTTAACTCTCAACTGCTCAGTTATGTGGATATGGGTGTTTGCTAAATGGCATAAATGTAGGTAGAAATAAAAAAAAATGCTTACATGAAACATGAATCATTTCACTACTGTACAAGGTGTCTTGACGGAAAATGGCATTAACTCCTCATGATAATCGATGTGCTGAACTGTCATCTTGTTACTTTACACGTTATGCTGTCGAGTTTGTTCACGGCTAAGTTCCCAGGTTCAGGAGTCAGTATTCTTGATCAGGAATTATAGACAATAATCCTGAAAGTGTGTATTGTTTTGTTCTTCTAGTTACGTGTGTGTAGTTTGAAATTGTGCAAGTCAAGACCTCATATGTAATTAAGGACTAAGAGTGCTATCCAGACACTGCTGGAAAGCTTTCAATCTTGTCCTAAAAATCGGTCACGTTTACCCTGAGCTTAAGCCGGCTGTTTTGCATGATGCTATCAGCAGTATTAAGTCCTGCACTGCTGTCTGACAGATAAACGAAAACACAATACAGCCAGCCTTCCAAATTCACGGGTTTAATCTGCAGTAATTGGGCTATTCATGAGTGTGCAACCTTTAGTACTTCATAAATGCATACAGTGTGTATTATTCATCTTTTACTACCATAAATGTATACCTGAATTTATAATAAATTGTTAAAAGAGGTAACTGTGCTCTCTAAACATGAATCATTTCACTACTGTATCCTCCCCCCTCTTTCTGTGTGTGAGTGTGGTTTTAGCCTCCATTGTTAATACTTTATAAAAAGGTACCATTGTAATTGAGTATACTGTTTTACTTTCTTTAAAAAAAACATTAGGAGTAGAGAAATTCATGTTTTAGGAGTTATATATAGATATATTTAAAAACTATGCAATGACAAATTATAGCAAATACAGAAATACATCAATATTCATCCATTCATTTTCTATACTGCATATCCTACTGTACACAGGGTCATGTGGAGAGCCTGGAGCACATCCCTGGGCACTCACACTACAAAGCGGGAGGATACTGTTGATGAGGTGCTAATCTGTCAGATGACACAATGTCTTACACATACAAACACACACACCACAGGTAACTGGTTTTAAATAAGCCTATAACACAAATTTTTGGAATGATGGAGGAAACTGGAAAACCCTGGAAGAAAACCCAGGAAAAAAACCCTGCACACAGCAAGAACATAAAAGCTCCACACATGCTGGGCAGAGGTGGGATTTAAATCCAAAAACTATGGATGGCCACCATGCCACCAAATACATAAATATGATACCACTATTTAATTAAATCCTTAACTTTATCTTCAAAATAAATCCTCCCCCCAACATAAGAGCATAATAGAAAGATCTTATTAAAAAATACAAAGTTTACAAAAGTACAAAGCAAGAAATCTGTACAATCTGGCACTCTAGGTGGTACATTATATCTCCAGCATCTGTTAGGACTGTACAAATCTTGTAGTGTAACAGATATTTGCGTTTACTTATGCCTTCCTGGAGGACGTGCTATAATATGGAATCTATGTGAATCAATGCTTTAATCTAGAGATATATCAGATCCATATAAAAGTGTGCTATATTCTAAAACAGCTCTATTATAGTGTCACAAGTGTCACACAACAGAGTATTGTTACTCAGTGCAGAATGCTGCATATTATGCCTCAACGAGAACATTACAGTTCACGGGCCCTCGCTGGGAAAAATGATAAGTACAGTCTGTAGGCTAAAGTTGTTTGTGGATTTAGAGAAAGCATACGACAGGGTGAAGACAGAAGAGTTGTGGTATTGTATGAGGAAGTCAGGTGTGTCAGAGAAGTATGTGAGGGTGGTGCATGACATGTATGAGAACAGTGTGACAGCAGTGAATTGTGCAGTAGTACCAACAGAATGGTTCAAGGTGGAGGTTGGATTGCATCAAGGATCGGCTCTAAGCCCTTTTCTGTTTGCAGTGGTGATGGACAGGTTGACGGACGAGGTCAGACATTAGTCTCCATGGACTATAATGTTTGCAGATAATATTATGATTTGTGGTGAGAGTAGGGAGCAGGTTGAAAAGAGCCTGGAGGTGGAGGTACACTTGAGAGCAAGGGTATGAAAGTCAGTAGGAGTAAGACTGTGTCAGAGAAGTGAAGAAAAGAGTGCAGTCAGGTTGGAGTGGGTGGAGAAGAGAGGCAGGAGTGATTTGTGATAGAAGCGTATCTGCAAGAGTGAAAGAAAATTGGTATAGGACTGTGGTGAGACCTGCGATGTTGTATGGTTCAGAGACAGTGGCATTGACCAAAAAACAGGAGGTGGAGCTGGAGGTAGCAGAGCTGAAGATGCTGAGATTTTCATTGGGAAGGACAAAGATTAACAGGATTAAAAATACGTTTATTAGAGGGACAGCGCATGTAGAACATTTTGGAGACAAGGTGAGGGAGGTGCAATTGAGATGGTTTGGACATGTGCAGAGGAGGGACATGGGGTATATCAGTAGGAGAATGCTGAGGATGGAGCCACCAGGAAGGAGGAAAAGAGGAAGGCCAAGGATGAGGTTTATGGATGTGGTGAGGAAAGACATGCAGATAGTTGGTTTGAAAGATGCAGTTGTAGAGGACATGGGGTATGAAGGATTTGCTGTGGCGACAGCTGAAAGAAGAAGACAGTCTGAAGGCTAAAGTGAGTCTGTGTTTTGTGAGCTGGGCTTCATAGCGCTGAGTGATGGTCTGTAGTGTGTTTACTAGCCTGGGGAAGAGAAAAAGCAGCAAGTGTAGTATGTTTGTACCCAATAAGGCTGATATAACAGACTGCAAGATTCACCCTAGAAGAAGACAGCCCAATTTTTTATTTTTATTTTTTTTGCTATAAAAAAAAAAAAAAAAAAAAAAAAAAAAATGCACTACGGTGCAATGGAGATAAACACAGCTGAACTTAAGTCATAGATAAAAGGATAACAGGAGATTCGTTCACTGCATCTGGGGCTAATAGGTGACAGAACAGTAGCTTCTTGACCTAAAAGTCAATTGCCTGCACAGCAATGTGTAATTGGTTAAAAATGAAAAAGAAATCTGCTTCTACAAAACTGAAGCAAAATGAGGCAGCGATTCAAAGCACTTTTGTATGTCTTTCTGGATAAGGGCATCTGACGTAAATATTAAAAAAAAAAAAATTTATGTAAGACTTAAAGGATTTCACTAGATTGTGTATAGACCGAATGTCGGATATGTAGGTTCTAATTCTATAGTGGCAATGAAGAGACTTTAAAATTTGTGTAATGTAATAGAAACATGATACCTGTAGGTTCTGAACCATTTGGAGTCATGAAAGAGACCAACGGTTAAAACCCATATAGAGGGAGTTGCAATAATGAAATCAGGTAGAAATAAAGGAATGAATTACCTTTTAAAATCTTTAAAATGGTACAATAATGTATTTTTAGTGTTCATTCTTTCATCCTTTGTAAGTGCCTGGTCAAGGATATGATGGCATAACTTTAGGCTGTTAGTTGGCTCAATTGTTCTATGTAATAGAAGTGAATTTGTTCAAAATTCTAAAGTTACCGTAGGTGCAAACAATATACAAGGTCAGAAAGTTATAGCAGCTACACTACTTCACACCAATTATAAACTTTTTTTCAGTGCTTTTTGCATACTGATAAGATTTACATAAAATGTATATTCTTTTAATGACATTTTTACATTTGGGGAAAAAAAAATCTAATTTAGGCAACATCTATTTTAGGTTTTTAGAGACTTTGGAGGGTTTTTTAAAAAATCCATTTTCCAGACTTCTAGAGCAGTAACCAAATACAGATACAGATTGCCATTGTGTTACACCATTATACCGTCATTATTTTACTCCATGTCATTAGGAAACTGCAGGTAAAATATATTATTTGTCAAATGCGAATGGAATTTACTTTGCGTCACACGATAAACATGTTGGAATAAACACGATTCTCTTTCACTTCATTCTGCCCCTCATTTGAGCAATTGTGATTCCATTGGTAAACAGCCTGCTGTGTATCACTGTCTCAAATATTTGCACATCCTTGCCTCAGAAAGGATCCGGAGACGCATGCTGGAGCCAGGGGGCAGCTTTAAATATTTCAACATGAGCCTTACTGCGCTGGTCTGACAGGTAGAGGAGCAGGTGTTGGCGGCGTTGCCAGAAGAGTTGTATTCACACACATACACAAGAAAAAAGGAGCTCAGCCAGACATAGGTATTCAAAATATGTAGGCAGAGCGCGACTCAGAGAGAGATAGATAGAGTAAGAGAGATGAGTCTTTTTACCGAAAAATAAATGAAATAGTAAAGAATAGTCTGACTATGTGCTCTTTCAATAATGATAGCGGATGGAGAATGGGCTGAGCGCTATAAGCTTTTACTGCAGCTATTAAACATGTATTAAGAGAAGGACACCGCCTAGGGAGAAGGGACATGCATTTCATAGCATAAATGTCACCTTTTGCAGCTCCTGGTATTTGTTAAAAATGAGGCCTCTCTCCAGGGAACAGAAAGCATTCACATTGCAAATATCAACCTGTCTTTTGATTGGCTGCAGACTCAAGAGGATTGCGATAGAGAAGCATTTTTAAGAACTGCACGCTTGGTTTATAACCTATTCATCATCAAGGTCAAGGACATTTCCTGGAGGTTTGAAGGTAAGGACAGACAAGCATTTACACATGGCACTTTAAATCCAAGGTGCAATAAGATGTATTTTTAATAATAATAGGCTAACCTAGTTCTTATAGCTATGCCCAGTTATGCTCAATTTAGCATTAAATTGTTTTAAGGGGTGGGCCAACTACTAGTAACTTACATCTTATATATTATATAATCCACAGCACCAGTACCAATACCAATATTTTACACTAATCTTTTATAATTCACAGCACCAGTACAAATACCTCACACTGATCTTATATTTATTGCAAGTTGATGGTGGCACAGCAGTAGCTTGCAGCGGCTGCTCCAGATCCAAAATGGTGCTACTTTCGTTATGTAGCCTAATCAACATAATCAATGATGGTCTACTGGAAAAGCTATGTGACCTCGACTTGCTTTGAGGACCAGGCCTCCAGACCTTGGTGTCACCTGTGGAAGACGGCCGGAGGACAGGGCATCGAAAGCGGTGGGCGAGGGAGCAGAAGCATGGAAAGCGAGTGGGGGCAAGTGCTAGGCTAAAGGCTAACCCTTTCCAGCCTGCGCTACCATCCATCCTGCTGTCTGCTCTCTGGACAATAAATTGGACTTCATCAGAATCCAGCAAGCTACTCGTTGTGAGTACAGACACTGCTGCATCTTTGTTTTCACAAAGACATGGCTAAGCGACAGAGCTCCGGACCCCGACATTTAGCTGAACGGGCTAGCCGCGTTTAGTGCCGACAGAAATGCAGCTCTGTGCAGTAAGACTCGCGGCGGCGGACTGTGTGTTTAAGTCAACACGGAATGGTGTAAGAACTCTGTCTTCATTTCCACCTATTGCTCACACCCTGTGGTGTTGCTGGTTGTGAGATGTAGAACTTTTTATTTACCTCCAGAATTCACAACTGCTATTGTTCTCAGACTGTACATTCCACCTAGCGCTAATGCTAAAGAGGCACTATGTGTATTCTCTGACTCTGACAATTAGTGAACTGCAGAACAAACACACCCTGACGGATTGTTTATTGTCGCCAGGGATTTCAATAATGCAAATCTCAGGACTGTGCTCCCTAAATTCTATCAAAATGTGGACTTTGCAACCAGAGGGGAAAACATGCTGAATGTTGTTTACACAAACATCTCAAGTGCATACTAGGCAAAGCCCTGCCCCCACCTTGGCTACTCAGACCACATCTCTGTTATGCTAATCCCAGCATACAGACCTCTCAACAGGCGTTCAAGACCAGTTCAAAAGCAGGTGAGAATCTGGCCAGCAGGATCCATGTTTGCTCTTCAAGACTGCTTTGAATGCACTGACGGGGACATGTTTAGGGAAGCTGCAACCAACGGTGACTTCAGTGGCGAGTACACATCATCGGTGACCAGCTACATCGGCAAGTGCATTGATGACGTGACCATCTCCAAGACCATCACCAGAAACTCCAACCAGAAGCCATGGCTGACTGCAAAGGTGCATAGGCTACTAAAGTCTAGAAAATCCACCTTTAGAGCAGGGGACAAGATGGCCTTAAGGACAGCAATGACCAAACTGTCCCGTGCCATCAGAGAGGCGAAGTGCGTGCACGCCAAGAGAATCCATGGCCACTTCCAGGACACTGCCGCAGAGCATCCAAGTAATCACAAACTACAAGACAATTTCACCTGCTTGTGACCATCTACACCTGGTTTGAGGTGCAGAACAACCACAGACCACCCCTCCTCCTAACGACCAGGTGCTCTGTCTAACCACAGCTGAAGTGAGGAAAACCCTATGCAAACCCTATGAGTTAACCCACGGAAGTCTGCGGGACCAGACAACATTCCTGGCAAAGTGCTCAGGGAATGTGCAGAACAGCTAGCGGATGTCTTCACTGACATCTTCAACATCTCCCTGAGCAGCGCAGTTGTTCCTACGTGCCTCAAGACAATGAACATTGTCCCTGTTCAAAAGAAGTCTACGGTGTCCTTCCTCAATGACTATCATCCCATTGCACTCACACCCATCGTAATGAGAATCTCATCAAGACACAGCTACCAGGTACATCAAATCCCAGCTGCCACCATCACTGGACCCCATGCACTTTGCGTATCGTCCAAACTATTTCACGGATGATGCCATCGCCACGACTTTCCATCTGGCCCTTTATCCACCTGGACAATAAGGACACATGCAGAGTAATTTTGGTACTATTTTAATACGCACTTCATATATTTAATTATTCATTTACATCCTTGCTTGCTTACCTCATTTTTTTTTTTTTACTAATTATTCAGTTAATTATTTCAAATGCTGCTCTTTATATTTAAAAAAAATTTGTTTTGTAACTGCATTTACATAAATGCCATCTATACGGTGAGATGATTTAATAAGCATGTGTGGGAGGTTTTTTCTTTTGACTGACCACACTATTGAAGAGGTTATGTTAAACCCTGAAAGCCATGGTTGCATAACACAGATACTTGTGAGTTCCAAATAGTTCTGTATACCATAAACATGGCCTGACTATGAATAATCTACTAGACTCTATTTTGAGTCAATAGTTACTTCTTTAAAAAAAAGAAATTCTGGTCACAGCCCCATCTGCTGCATATTTCTGTTTTTTTTTTTTTCTTTTCCATTTCGACTATAAAGAGTGATCACACTGCCTGAGGTCTGTGTGCAATGCCATGCAAGGTCGGAAGCCTGCTTGCTGTACTGTACGAACTTGGATGTGTGTAGAAAGTTTGAAAGTCTATTGAGCAGCATGCATGGTCATTTGAGGGCACTTAATGTAACTTTATTATATGTGTGCAGAAGTAATGGCAACTTAAGTGCCATTGTTCCCATGAACACTAGGGTACATGTAGAGGATTAAATGTGATGTCCACAAAATTCCATGCCGAAAAATTCCACAACTGTTCATCAGGAATCCAGTTCGACCTGCAAATGTTTCATTGTGATTGTCATTAGCTCTGTCTCTGGTCAAAACCCCCCCTAAAAAATGTTGCAATCTCAAAAAGCCCATTTTTTTTTTTTACTTATTTAAATGTTACATAATACATTAATTGTTGGAAAGGATAGTACATCTGTTTAATACTTATTGACACAAACAATAAATAAGTTGTTTATTTATTTGCAGATGTAGACTCATAGTGGACTCCTCTATTTACACCAGTAAAGGACTGCGCAGACATGAAGCGTTCACTTCCATTGTGCACAAGTGATGCTCCAGACGAGTGCAGGATAAGTGTGGCAGCCATCTTGCACGCTCATAGTTAAGCCTTTAAGCTCCAACTGGGATCTGAATGAGACTGGGGTGCCATTATTTCTGCATGCAGATTTTGAGAAGATTTTTATCCAAACATTTTGGTTAAAATGGATGAAAGTATGTTTCCTTAAAACGAAAAAAAAAAAAAACGGTTTGATGAAGACTGGGGGTGTGGGGGACAGTGATACTGCTTTAGGGTATTTTTGAGGGACGACTGGTAGCGGCGACAATGTCAAGAGACATCACTTTTGTAAATTTATGACTTTATCATACAAGTCGACGCTGCTTCACTTATTTGTGTTCCACCAGAAAAAAAGGTCCTTATGGCACCCAGATGGTCCCATATAATATGGACTGCATAACCTATCTGATTCCTGCACATCTCCCACTGAGTGACAACACTTCTGCCTGAACACATGGCAGATGTTCCATCATTAGAGGCTCATAGTCTGAGTTAATATTCCTGGCTCCCAAATGGGAGGAAGCTTAAAGTTCCGAAAAGCATAGCTGCTAATAAATTCTCACAACTCTGCCCCAAAGCAGCCATCGCTGTAGTCTATGGTCCCTACGCAACATCTTACATTATACGTAATACACTGATCATATTTTGTCTTGAGGAGCCAAGTTTACTAAATAACCTCAGAGTCCCCAGCTCTATCCAGGTTGTGCAAAACAATTCAGGTGAAAAAATGGAAAGCATAGTTATTCTTTCCAATTTCTTAGCTTGTTCAGTCTTCTTTCTGCTTGCTCTTGAGGGGGGGGGGTCATGCCATGATGAAGGCCTATAATTGTATGTCAGCATGCCCTGTGGTGTGGCTGCATCATGCATGGTTGGCCTTCGCTCTCGCTCCCTATCTTTTTCTCATTATAACTGTCCAGTTCTGCAGTCTGCACCGCTCTCCAGGCAGCTACTTCACGACTATATAGAGAATAAAGTGGAAAAGAGGAGGAAAAAAGACAGAGCGTGAAAATGTAAGAGTGAGAGAGTTTGGCTAGGTCTGCCCCAAGCTGCGTTCCTCCTCTTCCTCTTTCTCTACTTTCCTTGCCCTGTCGACTCTAATAGACTATTGATTTTCTATCTGTTGTAGGATCAGACTCCACTTTTACCATTCACTCATGATATTTGCTGTCTATTAACCCTGAGCTCCTCGGCCTAACAGCTTTCAGCATGCTGGCATCGCCTTTCACAGCCATGTCCCAATCAACTGATTAGGCTTGAGCCTGGTTTAGCTTGAAGCCACACATCGGCACTTTCATCAAGCTGCCTCTGTCCTTGATAACATAATGCAAAAGCACCCGAAAGAGGTACGATTTGGAAAAATATGAACACTTTCAGATGGGGTGGAAACGAAAAACTGACATAAAAAAGTTTTCTCAAGGCTTCTTCAAGAGTTTATTAGCTAATTAAGGCTTTTTTTTAGCCTTAAAAAAAAAAGAGTTCTACATGGATGCTCTCCTGACTGGGAAGCACTGCAGTAGAACCCTTAAGGCAATTATTTGAATGTTTCTGCAATCAGGGACTCCCAAAAAGGCCTATTATTTAAACAAGAATTTAAATATGTTACCTATTTATTGGCATCTTAGCGCTCTGCATTACTGAACTTTATTCCGACCAAGTATTAGTGTAATTGGCCATTGCTGGTTATTGAAGTTTGGATTAAAACCATTTGATGCAAACGGCCAGTCAGAATGGGCTAATAACTTTAAGATCTCAATAATAAATATGATCATCTTGATAACGTGACCTGTGGTGCTTAGTGACAATGGAAACTGGCGAATAAAATTTTATTGAATTGAGTTAGGTAAGGAATGGCCAATCTTTTTGGGAAAAGGTCAAATATGACAGAATATCTACAGTATATATCAAATGTGGGAAGTAGTAGGTACAAAAAAAAAACCCCTACTACCATCCATCTTTAAAGAGCTGACAAAGTGATGAAGAGCTATAATTGCATGTCAGCATGTAATTTTAACTACACACTTAAAATTTAGAAAACTTTCCCTCTCCAATTTCATACCTGTGACACCACTCAGTGCTCGGCAAATGTGTGTGGTGTAATTTTGAGGAGCAGCAAGTCAGACACTAGTGCAGGCTAAGCCCATGAAGTGCCAATGGACCTCACTGATTGCTAATAGACCTGTAATGAAGCAGGGCATTCTTTCTACGGCAATAACCATCAGCAGCACTTGTGGAAAATCACTCTTGTCTCCCGCTAGCCATGCACCCTGGCCTGAGATTTGCAAAGGGCATCTTTTCGGAATAGAAGCGAAGAGAAAATCCATGCAATTTATTTTAGTTATCCGGGTAAAGGAAAGATAAAAACAAGTGATCGAGGAACCTTGCTAGCAAAACAAAACCATTCTTGGTCTGTGGATGTCAGTAGATTCAGATAACAGATAGGCAGAAAACCTGGATATGTTTCATTGTGGCCTAAAAAAATTAAACAATATAGTTGTTGTATTAGAGTTGGTTTTGGAGAATCACTTGCAAAACTGATCCAAAACCGTTGACACTAAATTCATTCATTCACTTGCTTTTTCTGATTCATTCAGTATCCAGTGTTTTCCTTGTCAGGACTGTGTAGCATAACCATGGGAGGGATAAACCCTTGATGGTACTTGATGTTCCATGAGCACCAGATGTGCACTTTCAGACACTACATTTAATTCATCAATTTATTTCATGGTATGTTTTTGGGTGATGGAAAGAAATCAGATATTTTGGAGAAAACAGACAAGGAAATGTGGAGAGCATGCAAAATTCCACAACAAGCCTATCGACCCTTTGATATATACACACTGTAAAAACATTTTATTTAGTAAGCTGTACCAAAAGTAGTTATTTTCTTTTAATGTACAATGAATGGCGTTTCATTACAAAACGGTTTTCATACATATTATTGCGTATATAAAAGCTCTATTTTGTACAGTACATACATTTTTGTACAGGACTGGAGGCAGTTTGTCAAATCCACTGCACTGTCACTCCCCGCTAAGATAACATCTCTGACCTTGTTCACAAAACTATCTCCACAGACCTGAGCAAACCTCATGTCTATTGATTTCTTTCTAGGATTGCCTCGAACTGTGCTGGGGGCTCGATCTCTACTGAGGCGGTGGTGGTGTAAATTTTGTTTTATATTGCAAATATTGCATAGCCTCAATGTGACTGCTCCTCTGAGCATTGGCTTAAGCTTAAGCTACTGGTGGGCTGGCAAATACAAAACAGACCTGCTGTCAGAATGGGACTAATATTCACACTGCTTCCAGCACACTCGGTGCGATGCAATTTAGCAGCAGGAAAATATGCTGAAGGATTAAACAATTAACAGCTCAACTTCAGAAGGTCTAGACAAAATTTGCTTTGACACTCTTTGAGAGCTGAGAAATTACCCAGGCAACAGAATAAAATACTGAGGAATATATGGGAGATTCTAGTCAAGCAAAAAAAAAAATAAAAGTTTGTCTTCAAAATTGATGTGTTAGAAGTAGGAGAAATGGGCAAGCGTAAGGACTTGACAAGGGCTAAAGCATCAGGTCATAGCATCTCCAAAACTCCAGTGCTTGTGAGGTGTTCCCAGTCAGCAGTGGTCAGTATCTATCAAGGAACAGTGTTGAACCAGTGACAGGGCCTTGGGCGATCAAGGCTCATTAACGCAAATGGGGAGTGATGGCTGGCCCGTGTGGTCCGATCAAACAGATGAGCTTCTGTAGCTCAAATAGCTAAAGTAGGTCAGGAAGGTCATAATGTAATGCCGGATCGGTGGCTATAAAGTTATGCCTGATAGATGTATATCCAGCAAATTGTCAAAGTCCGGTGCTTTAACAAGCATCAATTAATTCTTGTTAAAGCACCGGACTTTAACAATTTGCTGGACAATACTTTTTTGAAAACACATGGGGGGAGGTGATAATGTTCTTTGGCTTTTCTTTTCTTTTTAGGTTTTCTATTCATTGACACAATTATTCTAATCCAAGGCTACTAGTAGCCAGGGTACATGCAAATAGCCCTGTTTGGAAATCTGTCCCTGGCGCTAATATGTTTCCACAGTTCTTGGACTTGCAACCCAAGTCCCTTGCCTTCAATTCATAATCACAATAATCATCTCGTCTAAGCAGCCAAAATGGATCCCACAGTTCAAGCCCTTAGATGGAAAATGATGCAGCTACTAGTGCCAATACATTAAGAAGACACTTCACAGTGTGTGAAAGCTAATCTGCTTTCTTCCTCTTCTCTTTCTTCCTGTGAAGCTCCTAGCACTCCATGATGAAAGAAAATGGATACATCATGCTGTACCCATCCACAGTTAATTTATACTTCCACATACAGTAGAGCACTTTTTTTTTTTACTGGAACCTTGGTGGAACGGAGGTTTGCAGAAATTCTGCAAAGTGCCATCCCAATGCCAAACCTAATTAGAAGCCATATATTGGCCAGCACGAAAAGGAAATGCACAGCATGATCTTAGCATTGCTTCTTGGAATACAGATGAAAAGCAGGACCCTGGAGACAATTTCGAAAAACAAAAATGCAATCTGTCCGAAAACCCCTACCTGCATTGAGATGCAATGGTAAAGAGTGTGGCCAAGGGACAGTATTAACTGGGCAGTGGATACAAACCTTCTGCTCCAGCTAAGGCTATTATATCCCAGTTAAACCAGACCAAAACAGCAGAAGGTGACTGAGAGACGGCAGGTGGCAACCAGCTAAAAAGACATTGAAGGACAAAATGTAACTGGCAGGCAAAGTGGCTTCATGTGCCTAAAAACTAACAAACTGGTGGAAAAGCTCACCTGCCTTTTACCGATGTGCTGATCCATATGGTGACTCTTTCCCAGCCGATGCGTTTTGAATTTTAATTGTCTTTTGGCTTATTGCTTAGTACCTTCTACATGGGTTTGCATGTCTAACAAACGAACCGGACATTCTCCAAGCCAAAGATCTGTGATTTCACTCAGTATCTTTTGCTTATTTTAATAAAACCGCCAACTTTTAATAATATATTAAACCTAATGTTTTTTTCCTTGTAAATATCCTACAAGGATATTTACAATAAAACTGTCACTGCATACACAGACTGTTTTCTTCAGGTGTATTTTCTTACTACTAACAACCATTGCTTTGTTTTGTCTAAGTTCTTGATGGAAAATATATCACTTGTATGGCAAAAACATAAATAGTGTGTGGTGCCATGACCGAAGATTCGACTAGATTTAAATATTATTCTATGATCTGGTGTCTTCTAGTAACAAAACACATACATGGGTTACACATTATGTAATTAACATTTGGACTGCATAAAAAGCTTATCATTACACTCAACAAACAAGATTCTGAACTCGTCTGTCTTAGGCAGAGTGGGTGGCAGAAGAGTTAGAAACTCTGTCTTTCCCCCGGGTCCCCTCCTGAGCTCTCTTTCTCTCACTCACGCATACACACACAGACACACACAGGGTCCAAATGCAATTTATAGCAGAAATCAGGACGTTTGCAGCTCAGCTCTTGGGCTGTAGAGATGGGGTTATCACCTCCATCTCCACGCTGGTGAGGGACACAATAAAATCATAGCACAGCAATGGGGCCATAGCAATGAGATTTGCAGGACAGCTGTAAATGTTCAATTGCTCTCTTTCTCTCTCTCTCTCTCTCTCTCTCTCTCTCTCTCTCTCTCTCTCTCAGTCTCTGATGCAAGGGCACTCTGGCATTTAACACCACTTCCCTGCAGGGCTGGGAACTTTTACATGCATGTGTTTGGGGCAGAGATGATTTGCTGATGCATACACTTTAGTACACAGGGCAAGAGCAAGTGCCCCCATATTTATATATATAT
>JAAIIK010000095.1:808254-827312 GCA_014706435.1 Silurus glanis
ACTGACTGACTCACTCACTCATCACGAAATCTCAAAAACCACTGAACTGATTGCAATGAAATTTGGAACATACCTTCCTCTTGGGTCTTAGGTGCTCTCTAAGAAAGGGTTTTGAAAAATTCGGCCTGGATCACGGCTAACTCGCGATATATATATAAAGCTCAAATACCACTGACTGACTCACTCACTCATCACGAAATCTCAAAAACCACTGAACGGATTGCAATGAAATTTGGAACATACCTTCCTCTTGGGTCTTAGGTGCTCACTAAGAAAGGGTTTTGAAAAATTCGCCCTGGATCGCGGCTAACTCGCGAAAAACGCGATTTCTCACGCATTGTAAACTCTTCGAAATAACATTACGGCTCCTAATGAAACTTACTACATTGTTTCTTATTACATGTTAGATGCACGATAAAAATTATTTTCAAAGTAGTTTGCCCTGTATCGGTACTACAAAGGGGTAGTACGTTATTTGTTGACGTTATGTTCTGATCTCTGATCATCCAGTCCTGCTCAGTGCTTACTGCTTATTGCCATATTGCTTAGCATTCTGCCTTCCGTAGTGAAGCACGGGTACTTTCAGCTAGTGTATATATATATATATATATATATATATATATATATATATATATAGTAAAGAGGTTGGTAAGTGCCTTGAACAATGTTTAGTGTAATGCTGCAGTGTGAAAGAGTAAAAAAGAAAAATCACTGCAATAGTATGAATATTGATAAAAAAGAAAAGAAAGGGAGATGGTATAAGACGTGAAATGCTGAAGCGATCTCTAATCTCATCAAAGTTCAATAGGCATTTTTATTAAAAAATGTTGAACCTTGCAAAGGGCTAACAAAAGACCCTGAACCCCTCCACATACGACCGCCATATCCTTTGATACAAAAAAAAAATGATCACATTTTACCTTTGCAGCATTCTTTTGTCTCTGATCTTAAATAGAAATGTATGTGTGGAATTAGAGAGGTGCCATGGCTTTCTGCACCAAAGGCTGGAATAATCTTTCCTTTTGACTGTTACAAATGAAAATGATCATTTTTTTCCCAAACGAGGACGACTATGCAAACAAGCGTTTGAGCATGAAAAGACCCTTCAATTAGATTCCTGATGTGTAATAATAAAAAAAGACAAGAAAAGAAAACTGGCCATGGTGCAGAAAAAAGGTGCAAAGGCCTAGCGGGAACAAAATGATTTTTTTAGGGTTTGAAGTTTAGACTATTTTTTCCAAGGTAATAGAAACCAGCATCAGAGAGAAAAGCATGACAGAACGATTACAGCAAAGCTCATGTAGTTAAGAGTCGGAAAGCTAAGTATATGATTATGATTCCAAAGTTTGGATATATAAAACTTTCCATTTTGAAGCTTTTCACTGTTAGTAATGACTCTGATTTGAAATGAAAATCCTTTCCTTTGTATAATGTTTTATATATTATATCTGATGATTGCTTCTTAACCTTTTTATAGGAAAAATCGCTACTCCATACCGTTAAACGTGACAAAAAGCCACATTCAAAAGAAAACAAATAAAAAATCATTCTGCAACTGATATTTAAATGCAATCTGGGAAATTAAGCTCAGATTTACAGTCAAGCAGATGAGAATATAATATTTATTATGCTACAAAATGAACATAAGTGCACACCCATAATGTTAAATACAGCAATAAAGTGGCTACGACTGCTGCGTAAGAAATACATTGCTGATAAACGAACTTATTTTGTAGATTATTTGCAAATACGAACATCAGAACAGTAAAAAAAAAAAAAAAAAAAAAAAAATGCTGTTTATATGACCGAAATAACAAAGAAGTTAAATGAATACATAAATCAACACCTAAAGGAAAGTGTCAAACAAATTGTCCGATGAAACAATAACACAAAATGGGCAATATATGTCTTCATAACAGCAGAAATGCAACAGTGTGATGCGTTCTACATTCCAGTCTACGCTTTTATCACCGAAAAAGATCTGTATACGACATTAACACTTCCTGTAACACTTCCTGTTTTTCCTGACTGAGATTTAGTAGCACATACAATGACATTATGAATTGCGTTTGAAAATCCATGCTTTTGAACAAATCTTTTAAACGAATAAATTGTTCTCATTCACGTCTGAATGTGACTGTTTAGGTGGCTGTGTAGGAGCATAGGATTGGTTGGAGCACACCACTTATTGAACAATACTTAAATGAAAGCAGCACTGATTCTGTACAAACTAAACCTAAACAATTTGAATGAACTCTCAATTGTCGATCATAAATAAAATGAAGGAACAAATATTTCATACAGTTCAGATACGAGTCTTACTGGTTCAGCAAAGGAAAAGTGGGCGGAACCATTCTATGAAGAGAATGAAAGACTAACATTAGCTAGCTAGATTGTCTCAAATCTTTTTTTTAGGGAAATGGTTCGGGGAAGTGGTGGATCAGTAGTTTCAACACTGGATCTTGATTAACTCATGTGTTCAATTGTCCAGCCTTGCCAAGCTACCACTGCTTGGCCCATGAGCAAGGCCCTTAACCCTGCACAAACAAACCGCTTGAGTGTACAAGTTAAACACTGAGAGCTAACGTCCTTTCTGCAACACTGAATTTGCATTTTTACCAGGCAGATATATTTAGTGTATAGTCTGATGCTGCTTTAGCTGAAAACGGAGCGAAAAACACAGATTTGTAAAAATTCATAAATGTTGAAGAGGGATAGTGGTAGGTCATTAGTTTAAATTCCAGAAAAATCAAGCTTCCCCTGATCGGCTCTTTGGCAAGGCCCTTAACCCTCAACTGCTCAGGTGTATAAATAAGATAACTGTCAATCACTCATGTCTTCTAATTTATAGCAGGAACAGCATATAGAGGTATTCACCAGTCTGAATATATTAATATAAAATAATGGTACATTTTGTTACCTAATGAATGTATTCAGGCTGAACAACCACCATATAGAACACAAGCAGAGAAAAGATGATGATGATGATCAGGAAAGTCTCTGTTCTCTGTTCTGTTTACATCGCTGACTCCCTCCGTCTCATCCACATTACCCCCAGACTTCTTGTTGCCTTCTGCCGTGCTTATTGTTTGCTTCGTAAACTAGCCTACATCTGTGGTGTGTGAGAGCCAGGAAATGATACACCAGTGGTCGGTTGAAAAAGCAGAGCGAAGACAGGAAATATGTTGATGGGCTGAAAGCGGCGCAATGAGAAGAAACAATATTGATCATGTCACCAAATAGATTAAAACTAAAGTAACGAGTCTGGTTTGGAAATGTAAGACGTAGAAAGTACAGATATTTGTGTAAAAAAAAAAAATGAATGCGTAAAAGTAAAAAGTTGTAAAAAAAAAAAAAAATAGTGAGGTACTGTAGGTTTACCCACGCAATGGCCCAATGACAGAATACACTGGCTTGTGTTAGTCTTTCTTGCGCTGCTGTAAAAAATTAGTAAAATGGATAGCAATTTGTTAATTAATCAATTTTTAACCTCTAATCTGACTAAAATTTTTAATAAAGATATATCTTGAATATATATAATTCAAGCTGATCGCCTTACTGGTTGCATTTCATCTCTAATTTTAATAGATTATTCTAAGCATTCCGTCTTCTCAATTAATCATTCATTATGGACCCGGAGTCGCTTAGAGCCTTGTGCTCGGCTAACGATACCTGCTCATGGAGGCTAATTGGCGAGTCCGAATCTTAGTCAGAGGATATAACCGTAAACATCAGGCTACATAATCGACTAGATATAAATGATTTCAGGAAAGTAAATCAAGAATTTTACATTTATTTTGCCAGGCAATAATCAATAAACAAATGTCACATCTACAACAAATAATAGAAGAAATTTACACAACATGATCAGCATAAAACCAAATAGTTTAGCAATGTAGTTTACAAAAGAATTGTTAAAAAGTTACTGTACCTGGCAATAGAGACACACAGAGACTTTGTGGGAAGTTCTGACTACAGAATGCTTCCCCGAGTGTTTCGCTAAATCTCCTTAAATACCCAAACCATCATAAACACTTGTAAATTCAAAGCAATAAAAGCTTTGCAAACAGTTTTTTTTGGGACAGGAGGTGACCTAAAAACCAAATAACCACCTAAAGTAAAACCCTTTACCACCTGGTAAAAATCTTCTCTGTACAACTCTCATATTAGTAGGACAGAATTCCCCCCAAACCTGAGATCTTTATTTTTGGTCTGTTTTACTGATATGGGACTGAGATCATTTTTCCAATCACACTGAGACCTTTACAATGATACCAAACATGTAAAGGTAAAATTCATACATTCCCAAAATTTTATTATTATAGTATGCAAGTAGAGTAGCTTAAATTCCAGGAACTTCTAAGTCACCTTTCCATGACCTGGCCATATCCCCAGGAGGGAAAAAGGGGGCTCAAGGATGGGTAAGAGGGCAGCTGAACAAATGACTTTCTCTCCTCAGATTAAAGAGATCCTCTCCTCAGATTCGAAGGTTTATTGTTTTGTTGCATGTCAGTACTCGGGGTCTGGCCTCAAGAAGTTGCATGGCAGTAATCAGGGTCTGACCTCATGAAGAGATCTGACCATCCTTAAAGTACTGATACCAGAAAAATCTGCTATGTATTTGTACTTCGTTACTTCCGACTTCTGAATATTAATATTTAATATTTAAAGCGATGTACTATGTTAGGTTTCTATTTAAATGTAAGCAGATACTTTAATATTGTCCATGGTAACTACTTTGTACAAAGGTCTGATTTTTTTTCCTCATGTGTAATCTCTTCCACTGAAGCATGTGTTCAGAGGACACGCTGGTGGATTTGATTTAAAATGGATCATAAGGTTTTGCACAAACGTGAGATGCCCGAGGCAGCTCAAGGGCACTGCCATTAAAGCGAAATGAGGTCATGTAAAAAAAAAAAAAAAAAAAAAACCTTTCAAATTCAAATCAATATTGTTAAGATTTTACTTTTCGCTGAGTATGTTAATAATATAATTTGTAATGCAAATTGCTTGGTTAAAGAACGCAAAAGCATTTTTACTGCTCTCAGACTTCAAACTTCGAGTTGAAACGCCTCGTTTCAAATAAAAAGAAAAAGAAAAAGAGAAAAACCTGACAAAAAAAAATCACGTGCTGGTTTCTCCTGAGGTCTACTGTTCATGTGAGTAAATATGGAGAAAGTGCACACTGCCATACTTTGCGCATACACAGCCGGCCATTCATCTGCACTGACAGGAGTTTTCCATTAACTCCATGTGCAATTAATCAGCCTCCAGGACAAATGTTGTTTCCCCTCCGGCTTTGTTTGGAGCTCACAACACTCTTTAACTAAAAGCAAGCCAAAATCCGATCAGTGACAAATCTGCTGGGGTGAGGTGCATCGGTCAAGGCCCTGGCCATTTAACCACAAAATTTATCTGAAAAAAAGATACGCTGCGATACCCTTTGCCTCCCCTATTCGCACAACATCCTCTGAGAGGCTCTATTTTTAAAGCGTAATGGTGTAAACAGCTCGCGCTGCTCAGTGGGTCAATCCAGAGAGGACACTGGTGATGATGATCAGTCTTTTTTACAAGATGAAGGACTAAACAAACCTGACACATGTAGAAGGCTATTAGAATCACATTTTCAAAGAGGCACATAAAATGGCTGAAAGCCTTCAATCTGGGATGAGGGCGAATCTCGTTCCGGAGTTGTGAAGACTCGGGGACGGCGCTAGGATCTGTCACACTGCGTCCATATTAAATGATGTGTCCTCTAAGGTCCTTCAGATATCAAAAGACCTTTTTGTGCGTATATACAGGACACGCCGGCGTAGGCATACATGCTATCAGGATTTTTTTTTTTTCTTTGCTGGAAGGGGGATCACCTTCAACTGCTGAGAAGAGGAAGAAAATATGTAAACTTGTAACCTTAGAAACAGTTCCCTTGGAAACAAGGAGGGGAAGTGGAGCTGCAGATCCTTGAGAGAGAGACCGAGCGGGTGTGTGGAAGAACATGAGGACAGACGAAGATTTGAATTTATGTGGTGATCATGCTGACGAACGTAAAATAAAAGCAGAGGGGTCCCAGAGAACATTATATATATTGTATGTATGTATATATATATATATATATATATATATATATATATATATATATATATACACACATACACTCATAGCCACCATAAGTTTCTGCTGAAGCACAATGACAGTTTCACAATGTGAATATCCCCCTTATGTCATGGTGTATGGCTATAGGATAAACTAGAGATAGAATTATTCCCACAAGTTCACTTTCCTACTTGAGATGCAGAGCAGATACTCTAGAGAATTTCTTACCCATATAAAATACCATTTTGATGATGAAATTTTAGCGTGGCACGTGTTAACGATGGTGCACACACAGGGACGCACATACACACTGCTGCGGCGCCAGACATCTGCCAGCGGACCACATCATTCACGGGAAGTGACACCGTGTTGAATCAGCTCCTCCGGCCCTCGGCACACTCCTGCAGCCAGAGCCGCACACCACAAATCACTGTGTACCCGAGTGTATGCGCATGTTTGACCACGACATGCATGCGCTACCGCAGCAGAGTCCTGCGAGGTAAAAGAATAAACGTTGCATCTCGGCAGCAAGGCCAAAAAAAAAAAAAGAACTATTCGACTTGTATGCGTTCTGCTGATAGCGAGGGGTAAAGATGGTGAAATACTTTTGCACTTGCTTTAATTGCCCTTGTTTGCTGCAATAAATTAATTTGGCGTTTCAGAGAGTGCAAGTGAGAGAGAGAAAGAGAGAGAGAGAGAGAGAGAGAGAGAGAGAGAGAGAGAGAGAGAGAGGGAGAGGGAGAGAGGAAATGCAAATGAGCATGAATAAGTTACTAGATAAACCCATTTCACAGTTTAACAGCTGGAAGTTGTTTCTGTAATTTCCATTTTAAATCGCAATGACACCAACACACATATTTGGGCTTGCTGTCTTCGAGGAGGATTAATCTGATTGCTTGCTACGTAAACATGCCTCCCTCTATCCAACCAACCCAACCTGCCCTCCCTACGCTGTCCCAACACACACACACACACGCTCCAGAAGTGCAAGAAGCAAATCAGATTTCTCATCAATGAAGCGGGGATGCAGTCTGCTAGGATAGCTGGTATTAATGCAGGTTTATGAGTCACTCTGCGTGTCGGTGGCATGACTGTGAACTATGACGACGGATTTTATGTGGGATTATATTTGCCCTTGGCTGACATTGCAAAAGAAGAATATTTGCAAGTTTTTCAAAACTGAAAAGGGAAAAATTCCACCCTGAATTGTCACGTCTACATTTTCACTTAATATATACAATATATAGCGCATACCAGATGTCATTTTCAAGCTCGTTCTTTATGATTGTGAACATGGACAACCCTAACTAATCCTACTCAATCCTTTAGGAATTCGGACCAATCCTGGCTGATCTCGGAAAAGATCTTACCTATTGTGCCAACTACTGCGTTTGTTTTGTTGTTGTTATATATATTCACAACATTTCAATGAGCCTAGCTGGTTCAAAATTCCACGGTGATTCTGAGCAGTTCACTGACGACGAATGAATGAACAGTTTAAATCAGACAGAAAATTCTCATGAGCAAGCAGTATGATACGAAAGCACTGACTTTATAGTCCTGTCAGTTTGTAATGTCCTGGTAGCTTAGTGGAAGTGGTAGCTCAGTGGATAAGATGTTGGACTTATTATTAGCAGGTCATGGGTTCAAATCCCAGCACCAACAAGCTGCCAATGCTAGACCCTTAAGCAAGGCCCCTTTCAATTTCTCAGCTGTATAACGGAGATATCTGTCAGTCGTTCTGTAAAAGGGCGTCTGCCAAATGCCATAATTGTAAATACTGTATTTCATTTGTCCATCCTTAGTAGCTGCCTGGTCAGGTACCACAGACAAGTAAATAAAAAACCTTAGTGGCTAAGATGTTGGCTCAGAAATTCATGAGTTTTGATACCAGCCCCACCAAGCTGTTAAAGCAGTACACTTAAACCTCAGATATTCAATTGCCATGGATGCAATTGATGCAAAAAGAATCAGAATCCTTAGGGAAATTGTTGAGGAGCAATAAAGTATTCTGATATAAATATACCATAAATATACCATATACAGGAATTAAAGTATTTTTTTCCTACCCACATAGAGCATTAATGGAACATTCACCAAAGGGTTCCACACATAATAATAAAATAATTTTGGATCTAAAGATCATGAGTTCAAATCCCAGCCACACCAAGCTGCCGCTTGCGGGCCCCTGAGCAAGGCCCTTAACTCCTGTTGATATGAATGGTTGAATGAAATAAAAAGAGCAGGTTCTGTTGAACATTACATGAATAACATATGCTTTGCTTCAGAGTTAGGAGTCGCGAGTGACTGGAAGTGACGGCAGCGTTTCCGCAGAGATTTTAATGATAAATGAACACATTTACGCTTTCAGTCGTAACGCACTGACAACAAGATACACCGTGGCCACTACCTCCCGCTATCACCAAACCTGCAATTCAAATAAACATCCAGAACCTCACACACACACACACACACCCAAACCTACAACCCCAAACACAGACACACGCCCATCTAATGGGCCGCCATGCTGCTAATGTGTTGAGTCAAGACTCCCTGCAGACTGTCAATTTGACTGTTTCTATTGTTCGAGGCCTTGAAGTGTGCCCTATTCCAAATGTCATCCGAGGTAATTTTAGAAGCACGAGACACGGAGCAAGACAGTTGTGCCTCAACAACCTCTAATCAAGTCACTCTTTCTTTTTCTCACACAATCACGCTACGGACAAAAAAAAAAAAAACCTGTGCAACAGATTGTTGGTAAAGCTAACGAATCTATTATTTCCATTAACACACAGACACACAGACATACACACACACACACACACACACACACACACACACCATATGACCTAAATAACTGCAAAAGGAACAGTGTGAATTCTCGAGACAAATCATGAGGCGATTTCGGTCCGACCTGCTTTAGTCTCAGGCAAGATTGAGACTGACGTGAACACAGTCTCCTGTTTCATCTGCGCGCACACACACACACACACACACACACACACACACACACACTCTTGTGTGCTGACGGCCTTTTTTGCTGCAGCAAACTCTGACTCTATCTGTGCCACCGTATTGCTGTGAGAAGAGCTTGCTGGGTCCTGCCTGTTTATTTTTCTCATTCTGTCTGAGAGATTTAAGGACAGAGAATGACTGTCACCCACTGCACATTCTTCTGCTCTCTCTCTCTCTCTCTCTCTCTCTCTCTTCTCCACTGTCTTCACCTTTCTTTCTACACAACCTACATGTACCCTTTCATATAAAAAGCCACATTGCATCATGGAGATCTGTTAGCCACCACAGCTCTCACACCCAACAGGGATATGGTACACCAACACGTGTGACTCACTGATCACTCTGAGAAAAGCGAAGTGTGAAAAACAAAAACTATTTTATACATTAGAACTATGAATAAGACAATAAAGCCCAATCTAATATTATGAACCCTATTTTTGAATCTTATTCTGAATCCTATTATCTGATTATATATTAATAATAAATACTATATATTTGACTATATTCAATATACACTATTTGGACAACATTTGTGGACACCTGACCATAAGGTTCATATGTGCTTTTTTAATTACCTCATTCCACATTTAATCCCCATTTGCTGTAATAATAACCATTATGTTTCTGGGAAGATATGGATTGTGGAGATTTCTGCTCATTCAGAAAGAAGGGTATTAGTAAAATCAGGTACTAGGATGATGTGTAAGATGAGGAGGCCTGGGGTGCAGTCTGCGTTGCAATTCATTCCAGAGGTGGTCAATAGGCTTGAGATCAGAGATCTATAGCAGGACACTCAAGATCTTACACTCCTACCCATTTAAATCATATCTTCATGGAGCTGGCTTTGTGTACAGGGGCATTGTCATGCTGGAGCAGGTTTGAGTTTATAGATACAGTCCTATATAATTGTGTACCTCCAACTTTGTGGTAACAGTTTGGGGAAGAAGCATATATGGCTGGAAAAGTCACGTGTCCCAATACTTTTGTCCATGTAGTGTATAACATATGTCAACAAATGTTTTTATATTATTTTATTTTTCGAATTTTATTCACATTTCTTGGCTACAGATGGGGTGGTTCTACAAAACACTTTTGTGTATCCGATATGGATACGGTAAATGAAAAGAAACAAATCAGGACAGTTGAATGAATCTGTATATAAATATGGAGTAGTACATATAAATGACATGATCTAAATTTGATCTTTCAAGGATTATGCTATTTAGACACACATTTTTTTTTTATTGTGGTATTTGCACAAATACCAAGTTCCTTGTTTGAAATTCTCCCACCAACGATTTACGAACAAATCCATTCAGATCCAGTTTGATAAATGTAGAGCCGTGAACTTTTCCATTAGAAGGTTTCGGATTGCTCACTCTGCTAACCATGTAGCTATAATAATTCATCATACTTATTGAATAATATACTTTACAATGAATAACCAACTGTGACTTTTCGAGGTTTAAAAAAATCAGCAGCAAGCACATTTTGTGTGTGGTGTTAGTTTTTCTTTATGGTTGTTAAACCTACAACTAGCATGGTGTGACTGTGTTTATGTTCATCTAGATGAAAAAAGGAGGAAACAGCCTACGTTGCCTTCTACCATAACTTGTGCAATGTCAATAAAATTGAATCTAATCTACGAACAGTCATTTCAGGCAGAAACAGAGAGGTTTTTTCTTCTCACATATACGTTACAGCACAGAAATTCTTTATTCACATATCTCTGCAAAGTTAGGAGGCTGGGATCATAATGCCATGATACAGCAACCCTGGAGCACAAAGGGTTAAGGGCCTTGCTTAAGGATCAGTGCTTGAACCCTGACCTTACGATCCGTAAGCCAGAGCTAGCACTTTCCCAGGTTTAAGCACACACAGAAAACCAAGGTGTTAGTCAGACACAACTCATTAGTGTACACTATCTAATGCGACATCAAATCAACATTCTGATCTTCAGCCATGTGCTACATGTGAAACACATGTTCAATCAAATTGCTGTTAATAAAGACTGACAGACACAGACTTCCATGTTCACTTCCCTCAGCCGATATTAATGTTCATTCTCCTGGTAAGCAAACTCAATTATTTATGATTTGCTCACTGTTGCTTTCACATTAAATATACAAAGAATACACACACTTAACCATTTATGTGAAGATGTAAACTAGGTAACCACATACACCTTAAACTGGGAGTAGTACTGTATATTGTAGTAAACCAAAAAAATAAATAAAATGCAATGATAATAGTAGGGTAGGCAAGGTAAGATAGGAAGGGTAGAGTATGGAAGGGAAAGTTAGTGAAGAGAAAGGTAGAAAAAGGGGAAGGTAGGGAAAAGTATGGTACAGAAGGGAATAACAGGACCTTTCTTATTATTTTCTACTTTACCAGAAAGGAAAGGAAAGGAAAGGAAAGGAAAGGAAAGGAAAGGAAAGGAAAGGAAAGGAAAGGAAAGGGAAAAAAAATAAGAAAATAAAGCTCATTCTAAGTTTCTTAGCAACGTCCTGGGTTTGAACCCGTCTCGAGTTTAAATTACTCTAGGCACATTGATTTAGACTGGAATTAAATTTCATACTGTGGACCATGAAAAAACAGCTTTCACATACCACAATAGTTCAACTGTGCGAATCAACAGTGATTTTATTTCTTAAAAAACTTCAAGCAACGATGCTATTGATAAAAGACACACAAGATCTAAACTACTCTTGGTGGGGCAGTACACACGTCACACATTCCTTAATACATGAACAAATATTTCCAATAAACGTACACATAACACAAGCAGTTAAATGAACCTGAATTATTTTTGTTTCAAATACTTGTAATAACAACATGTAATAACTTCCCTTAATCATTAGTGTGCAATGCAAAGTGAGTGATGCTATAAGGCTCAAACCTTGAAGTGTCATACTTTATGCAAGCAATATTGATTTTTAACTGGTAGCGCTTTACCATTAAAATGATTTAATCATCTGGAACAGATAAAAAAAAAATAAGACATGTTAAATATAAAAAACTAAAGCCATGCAGTACTGCTGCTTCGTGTCATTAGTTTACATGTATACTGCTCGGATCACTACTGTGTGGCAGTAGGAAATATAAGCACTTGACCAATCAAACCAGTAGACCGGAATTAACCATTGTATAATAGAATATAATCAGAATGAATGTCACTGGGCATAGCAGTGGTGTACGATCGTGCAGGAACACATAAATCTTCCTACATGATATTCGATATAATGACCATCCATCACTGCATTTCCCACCCTCTCACCCCTCGGTCTACTCGATCAATTCAAAAGGAAATGCAAACGCATTATGCGGTTACAATAATGCAGCTAAGCGGCACTGCACAAAGCTGAAGGAGAGACATTGAAACAATGATAAAATAAAAAAGCCAAACTTTTTATTCAAGTTCGACAAACCACTCTAATCTGTGTTGTAGAAAATCAGCCTCAGATATCACAAAGCTAGAGATTATTAGCTTTATTTAACGTCCTTCCTAAAACTGATAATAATAATAATAATAATAATAATAATAATAATAATAATAATAATAATAACACTTTCATCAAATTTAGTTCCTTTAACTTCCAGTATGTTCTTCTACATGAGACAATAATTTAACAGCATTATTAGATTAAATGCAGTCTTGCTACTGATTCAAAATATATCAATACACAATCAGCTTGGACAAAACCTTGAAAATACGATCGGTTCAGAAATTTTTTTCTAGAATTGTTAAAAGAAAGGAAATATGGTCAGAATGTTATTTTTTAGGGGGAAAATTGCACTAAACTACACTATATGGACAAACGTTCATGAACACCTGACTATAAGATTCGTAAGTGCTTTTTGAACATCCCATTCCACATTCATTCCCTATTGGTATTATAATATCCTTCACTCTTATGGGAAGATGTTGCACTAGATTTTGGAGTGTGATTGTGGATATTTGTGCTCATTCAGTCACAAGAATGCTAGTAAAGTCAGGTTCTAATGTAGTGTGATGAGGCCTGTGGAGAAGTCAGAGTTACAATTAATCCCAAAAGTATTCAATAGGGTTGAGATCAGAACTCTAATGCAGGAGATCTTCCACTCCAACCCATGTTAACCATATGTTCATGGTCCTGGCTTTGTAGATAAGGGCATTGTCATGTTAGAATAGGTTTTTGTCTCCTAGCTCAAGTTAAGGGAAAATTTCATGCTTCCACATCCAAAGACACCCAATAGTGTACAAGTGTGTGCCTCCAACTTAGTGGTATCAGTTTTGGGGAAGAAGTATATCTTCTTCTTCTTCTTCTTCTTTCGGCTGCTCCCATTAGGGGTCGCCACAGCGGATCATCCGTCTCCACAACCCCCTGTCCTCTACATCTGCCTCTGTCACACCAACAACCTGCATGTCTTCCTTCACCACATCCATGAACCTCCTCCTTGGTCTTCCTCTTTTCTTCCTTCCTGGTAGCTCCATCCTCAACATTCTCCTACCGATATACCCCATGTCCCTCCTCTGCACATGTCCAAACCATCTCAATCTCACCTCCCTCACCTTGTCTCCAAAACTTCCTACATGCGCTGTCCCTCTAATAAACTCATTTCTAATGCTGTCCATCCTCGTCACTCCCAACGAAAACCTCAACATCTTCAGCTCTGCTACCTCCAGCTCCACCTCCACCTCCTGTCTTTTACTCAATGCCACTGTCTGTAAACAGCGTCTCCTGTGCACAGAGCATTTCAGGTTATGTTTTAGAAGGATTAAAGTCTGGGCTCTTTGTAAGTCATTCAGAAACATTCAGCTACTTTTGGTTAAGCTGGTCCTTTGTTAATGTGGATGTATGCTTTAAGTCACCGTCATACTGAAAGGTGAAATTCCTTTTTATCCTCAGATAACTAGCAGACACCTGAAGGCTTTGACTGGTATTTGGATTTATTCATGATATCTTTGATTAAATCTTTGATCAAAGCAACAGCTCTGGCTGAAATATGCCACACGAAAGCACGAAGCTGCCGCCATCAAGCTGCACTGTGGGTACAGTATGCTGCCTTTTTCGGTGATTTGGCAACGTTTTTCACCAAACTTACTTTCCGAATTCGCCTAATCAGACTGTAATACATTTTGCACATGGGGTGAAAAAGTACAGAAATTTGAGGAGGGGGGGGGGGGGGTGTGTAAGGAAATGCTTCTGTTCATTTGCTCAAACTCAAATGTGAGGAACATGGGCAGTGATTGCTGTCACTCAGTACTTGTCAGATATTCCTACACCCTCTTTACTGTTGTTGTACGTCTCCTGGCTGCCTCTCTGGTAATTTTCCGTCTTAATCGCACTGTGGTGCTCCATTTTCTTCGTCGATGATGTCGGAAATTCTTTTATCCTCTTTACCAATGACTCATCCTTTTATTATTTTTTTTTTTACCTTTACTGTAGAAAGAGAGAGGCTTCAGATATGTAAACTGTGTCACTCAAGTGGACTGCACATCCACATATTTGATCAAATCCAGATTAGTTCAGCCTCATTGCTTCCTCAGAAATTGGGCACGGGATTCTATTAGCCAGACGAAACTACAGATAATTAAGCTGACATGATGCTGTAGGACTGGAAAGGAGGGGTAAAAAAGGAGAAGGAAGGAAATGAAAGTGAGAGAGAGAGAGAGAGAGAGAGAGAGAGATGTGGAACATATGCAGAATTCTAAAAAGAAAAGTGAACTGCAGCGCTGTCCTTCTGGGATTTTCCATCAAACCGATTCCCAGTGAATCGAAATAGGGAAAGCAGATTTTGTTGCTTCGCTTTTTTTGTTTAATAGGCAGACAGAGGAGCCATTTTACATCCAAAAAATACCTGGTAATAACTCGATTTATATCACATTACCTATGAATTCTTGAATTTCATTGGTCAGAAGATGTTGGTTCGACTCTGAGGGCTCATAGTGCTTGGTGGGAACAATTTTACATACGTAAATCTATATGTTTTCTTCGATGGGAAAGTCAGGACGGAGGAATTCGCAGTAACAAGAGTGCTTATCACTGTAACTATAATTGGATAAAAAGTCCACTTCCTTCAATTAATAGCACAAATGTAAATGTCTGCCAATTTCTGTATTTTGAGTGGATCCTTCCTTGTATTGATTATTTTCCCACAATTTGCAACATGCCATATTTGCGTTATTCCTTGAAAAGAAAAAAAAAGCTTTACATGGACAAAAAAAGACAAAACCTGCCTACGTATGAATGCAGCATGTCTCCTGATCGTCTCTTACCCTCTGGTTTCCTCAGCCTCCATCAGCTTACGTTCTCAAACCTCACAGCTATAAAAAGATTACATAAATGATGCCACTCGGTTAGAAGATGTTTGTAGGCTTTTTAGATAAAAGCGAAAGGGGTGGTGGTGGCGTGGGGGGGGGGCAGCGCTACGATAGCGTCGCTTTTCTCTTCCGTCCATTTTAATCAAAAGGATCTGTTAAAGCGTGTTGTTCTGGGCAGCTCAGGCTAAAGATAGGAGCGTTAGAGCTGAGGAACAGCGTAATTCCTGAAAGCGCTGATGTGCTGAACTGAGGAACAGTGCACCTCTGATATAAGAGCAGCCATGAATTAGACATGCCTCGGTCTCAGAGTTCTTCTCTCTCACTCCACGCTCACACAGGTATCAGGAAAAAGTGATGAATGAAGCATTATTTACTGTAATAATAATTATAATATAAAAAGAGCTTCATATTAATTTCTCCACTTTTTCTTTGCAAAAAAAATTTATAGATTGCATTAAGGTCTGAATCTGTTAAGTATGGAATTCTGATGTGGGGTGAGGAGGCCTGGGGTGTAGTTAGCTTTCTAATTGATTTCAAAGTTGTTCAATAACGTTGAGATCAGAGCTCTATAGCAGGTCACTCAAGATCTTCCACTTCAACTCATGTAAAGCATATCTTCATGGAGCTGGAGCTTTGTGCACAGGGGCATTGTCATGGTAGAACAGGTTTGGGTCTCATAGTTGGGAAGGGAAAATCGAATGCTACCACATCCAAAGACATCCTACACAATTGTATGCCTTAAACGTTGTCGGAATATTTTGGGGAAGAACCACAAATGCCCTGAAAATTCAGATGTCCCAAAGTCCATAAAGTGCATTAAAATGCTGTGGAAAAGACATTTCCTCACCTGCTTTCCTTTTATCATCCTGAAAACACATCACAACTTGTTTATCTTTATTAATAGTGCTCATACATTAGTAAATGCAGACCTTATTTCCTGCCTGTCCCTAATGTGTCAAGTGTGAGATCTGGACTTAGGAGTGAGTGTGTGTTTGGATCTGAGCTTGTCGAAAGCTGTCTCACTGGACTCTCTGAGTTTTACTCCCTCTGCTGGTCATGCACAAGAACTGTCAGCATGCCAACCACAACCGCCCCCCAATTCCCCCTCATACCCCCTCCCACAAACACACACACACACACACACACACACACACACACACACACACACAGCATTTATATGCAAAATACATGCACAGACGAGATGAGCAGTGAAATCTTTATAAACCTTTCTAAAGGAGGAAAAAAAAAGATCAGCCGTAACATTAACAGCACTGAGAGGAGAAGTGAATAACGTGATGATCTTGTTACAATGGCACCTGTTAAGCAGTGGGATATATGAATATATTTGTCAGGAATGTACAGTCAGTTCTAAAGTTGTGGGAAGCAGGACAAATAGGCATGTGTAATTATCTGAACAATTCTAATACTTTATTTATATACACATAGAAATAATTTTCTCCACACTGAATGAATATGCACATAGTCTTTTTTTTTTTACTTAAACAACATCAGAATGCTTTGACGGGCAGGCTAAACAGACAAAGCGTATTCCCAGTCTCTTAAACACGCTGACATTTGAGGCTGCGTTGGTGGGCGGTGAGGGCAATCGGTGGTGTGTGGAGCCGGCAGCTAATTTGCTTTGAAAATAGGCGGATCGGGATGGAGCGATGGGCCGCAGTAATGGCGGCCCTGCAGATGCCTGCCATTATACCACTGGCCCTCCCAAGTAGCCAAACACACAAACAGAGGTCCATTCTCCTGGCGCAGCACAACCGCTCCAGCTGCCATCATCCACTCCAACACACTCTCGCACACAAACCATCCTCAGTCTCCTCCATCAATCCGCAGCGCTTGGAAGCCATAAAATGTGAGCTGAACTTCACACACAACCCACTCTGTCCCCATCACACACTTGAGTCTGCCCATCTTATAGTGCTTACAAACACGATCTGACATTTTCGCTAACTGGACTGTAAGTTCTCCATGGCAATTTTTTAGGTACAATGTAAAAGGCCTGATTATAAGACAATAGAGACAAAAAAAGAGAAAGTAAGAACAAATCTGTCATATCCATTTTTTTCTTTCTTCAATTCTAGACCAAAACAAATGACTAGAATCACGCCATCAGGATGGATGGATGAAGAAACAAGGCAGTTCCTTGAATGAACTTCATGCAAACATAATCTGACAATTCCTTTATCTGTGAGAGATTAGGATGGAAGCTCATGCACAACACTGCAGTGCTGGATGGAGCGGCATCAGCATAGCAACACCGCCGGGTCAATGCATCCGTTGAGCCCATCGTTAAAAGGTCCTGACGAGGGTTTTAATGAGATAACAAGCGCGGTTATGCAATTTCACAAGCGCTGGGCAAGTGATGGTGAATGCTGAGGGCAGGCTGAGAGGAACACACTTGGAAAGAAAAGAGAGAATGGTAGGGTTGAGAGGGTGTAGGGTAAAACCATGGCATGTCATATAGGCAGCTCATGGGCCTGGACCAGCATGATAAATAGGTGACAGGGGTATTGGGGTAACAGAATATTCGACTAGAGAGCAAAATATAGCTGTCAACATATTTGACATTTCCTGAATGAAACCCACTGTTCCTTAATTAAGTCAACTTCATATTGGGGTTTTAATGTTACGAAATGCTGAGAAAATAAAAAAAAATGGTGAATACTTTTATACTTAATACAGATTTCTTGATCATGAATTGCAGTTTATTTTTGTTTTGTAGCTCAAATGCTCAATAAGGTCAATTCACCTGTGTGTTCGAAGTGCAGATTTCAGATTAATGCCCATAATTCATGTTAATGATGGCATGTTACTCTTCTCTAAACAGATTTTTTTTTTTTTTTTTGTGTCCAGCCTACTTGACATTGCATTAAACATAATGTGGCCTGTTCGTTAAAATGAGATGGACGGCCATGAATTAAACCAAGGTTACAGCTTTTGAAACACCTCTCAAGCAAGAAAGAACAATAAAGATGAGCTTGTATAGAAGGACAAGGAGCATGGTGTGTGTGTGTAAGAGAGAAAGAGAGAGAGAGAGAGTAATAGTGGCTGTCTACTTCAAGTGACAAAAGAACTAAATAGAAAAAAAGAAAGCACTCATGAGCACACAGTCATGAGTATACTCAAGATGAGTTTGTTGTGTGTTTGACTAGGACACTCTGTAGCAGTAGGAGAGCAACATGCTGTAAGAGAGCTGTGATCTGGATTATTACGCCGACAGTATTGACACAAATAGGACTTTACATTTTTTCCTTATTGATATCAGACATGACTTTCAAAATTTCAAAATGATTTATTTACTAGTATAGCCCACGGACAAAAACATTCGGTATACCACAAACAGCCCTTCTGAATTAGGTGTGGTTAAAGGGAAAGAAAAAACTATTTTTGTACTAATTATAAAAGTACATATGTACAAAGGTTGCCAATGCACGATCATATGCTACTGTAAATTAGTAAAATGGGTTACTTATTATTATAGTTGATCCCTGTTTTTGGGAATAAACATAATTCACTTTCATTGATGGTGGCTATGCATCTTCAGTGCTTGGCTCCCTAACAGACAGACAGACAGACAGACAGACAGATAGATAGATAGATAGATAGATAGATAGATAGATAGATAGATAGA
>JAAIIK010000095.1:827322-855602 GCA_014706435.1 Silurus glanis
AGATAGATAGATAGATAGATAGATAGATAGATAGATAGATAGATAGATAGACATAAAAATATATGGCTAATGACAGTTTTGCTTTCTAAAAAAAAAAGCATGTGACTGGATGTACACAAGCTAGAAATTTATGTCAAACATGCCTTATGCTTTTAATACAGTCTTATTCAGCCACAAAAACATCCTGGTCAGTGTGGATTTGGAGTCTGTCTTAGGAACCATTGCAGGCCATTATGCACGTATCCATTCACACCTACAGGAAATGTAGCCAATCTATGTAATGAAATTTCTTCTTGGACATGGAAGATGTTGGAAAATCCAGAAGAAACCCATTAAGACATGGTGAGAGCAACACACACAATACCCCAAGATCAGGAGCTGTTAGGCAGTAAAGCTTTTATGGCTATATATTAGTGAGAAATACATTCACCTTTGACTTCATTACAAGCACATTTAGATGTACACATTTAAGCAGTTATCCAATCAACCAATCATGTTCCAGCACCGCACATACAAGAGCTTAATGTTTGCAAAGTTCAAAGATCAGAAAAGGGAAAAAATACCTTTGACTCTGGCATCATAATCATTGTTTTAAGGGAGGGTACTGTAATTCAAATAATCACTTTTTACAACTGAGGTAAGCAGAAAAATGTCTGAATGTACAAAACTCCTATAAGCCAAAATAACAGTCTGTGACTTGATAGGATATTTTCGACCATCTGTAAACAGGAAGCATCTCAAACCAATGACTGTGTTTAACTATACTGCTTGAGATAAGGCTTCTAAACTGCTTTTTGGGGCTCAGGGGGTGTGACAGTCTTCTGCTCACAGAGCGTATGTTTTTTAAACTGGGTTACAAATGGCTTAGCCAAAGCTTTGAACCAAGAGACAGAATAAAAAGGGGGGGTGGGGGGATAAGGAGGTACAATGCTTGATCTCCAGATTGTTCTTTTGGGGTCAGGAGGTGTAGCACTCGTATGCTGTAGGGTTAAACATAGGTTGCAGCATTAGCAAATGCACCAAACAGCAGCTTGACAATTTCAGTAGGAATGGAATTCCTCCGGGAGAGGTTTCACTACATTCATCATTTCGGCCACCCCAACAGGACATAGAGAGGCAACGAAATCTCCCTGGTTCTGCCCTCCATTTTGTAGGTCACAGATTGGAGGATGAACAGGGTCTGACTATTGCTGATCATCAGCACTCAGGTGATGTTTGTTGCCCCGCACATGGAAATGGAAAGTCGGTTTAAATAAACGGGCAAATTCATCTGTTGTGTCATTTTTTTGGCTCGCCGGCAAACAATCTGAATGAACTGAGTTGAGAGGTCTTTATAACACTATATAGTTAACCTTTCCGTTATGGGCCACTGGATGCCAGCCCGGTAACCTGGCATTATTTTAAACTGCTTGCTAACATGAAAACTGTATGCAGCTATATTGCATGCAATTCCTTACAGACAAAGAGAGGAATGAGTTCCTTAATGCTGAAAGGCACTAATAGGGATAGGTAGCAAAAATCGGTCCCCAGAAAAAAAAAACCTTCGGCGCTATCAAGTAAAGATAAGAATCTTTAAAGATTTGGTGGCTATTTCTGAAAAGAAAAAATGCAAGTGAATGAAGAGCAAGTAAATATATCTCAGAGGCCTAATGTCTAGCTGCATTTTATAAAAAAAAAAAAAAAAAAAGAAAAAAAAAAAAAAAAAAGATAAGTACAGTATCCAGTGCAATAAATGCCTAGTATTTGAGTAAAATGTCACGCTAGATGAAACAATTGATTAAACAAAAGATTCATCTCCAGCAAGTTCAGCTTTTTCACATAAATCCAAGCAAAACTCAACAATAAACAATTGCAAACAACGTTTTGAGGACGTATTCGTTTGTTCATTTGTATTTAACCACTATTGGCTGCGATTTCAAATACATACACACTAACTTGTTCTCCTTGACTTTCACTGATGCAGTGTATCATGATATTGTATCCTGTACATTAAGGCTTCAGATTTCATCTTAAAGCATTATAGTCTTATTAAATTGACCTGGTTTAGGTAGACTAACTATGTATCGCGTATATTTCATAGAGAATGTTGAGGCTTTTCTGCTCATAATTGTTACAAAAACTGGTTATTTGTTTTACTCATTATCTTAAATGTGTACATTTAAAGCCAGCTTAGTTGCCTAGGCGTCCGTACCTAGGTGGTATAAAGAGACCAATACCAGGTATGGAGCTATCAGTCTCCTTATATAAAAATTTTATCAGTTCCAGCCCTCACCAGTGTAGGAATATCATTTATCTTCTTATCTCCTGTGAAGAAAATTTTATGGTTTATTCGTTCTAACCTACTGAGTTTGGCACTATGAGGAGAGGTTAATAAACGTAAGGCCTCTGACTGAGAAAAGTACAGCAATGTCAAATTACCTCAGACTATTTTAAATATAAAGCCAAAGTATTTCTTCTCCCAATTGATTTGAAAGTACAAAAACTTTCAACTCTCGATTCGCTCATTTGAATTTGACCTTTTACGATATATTGGAGGGAAAAAAAAAAAACATAAAATTGTATGAAGGATGGAAAAAAAATGATATGACAACTGGAACACCTTATTATTACTGCCCTTAAAGAAAGTAAAATGACTTTCCCCTGAAGCAAAAACACAGAGGTCTTGATGGAGGCAAAGTCAGCATTTTTGCCAATACACTCCGTTGTGCTCTTATTCTCGGTTCTGGCCGCCTCCCCCACACTTTTAGTTTAGTGTTTTTTTTTTTTGTTGTTGATGGCAAACCTGGGCCAATGTGCAAGCCATTATATATTTCATCTTCAAAACAGAAATGAGATTGTGTATTACCTCCATCATAAAAATGCACATTCCAATAATTCAGGGGCTTCCGCCATTCGGAACTCGGCAAAGGCCGTGCAGAATAATTATGACGGTCGATCTCATTCTTCCCTACAGCAAAGCATTCTGTCGATACTCATCCACCTTGGAGAGTTACAGACAGAGAAGGCTCATCATTAGCATATATGCACGCCATTGCCTGATTCACTGTGGCTGATATTGCTGAATAGGACCCCTGTCAGTGTGCGGTTGATCATGACCATGACGATCGTTTGTTATGGCCACCGGATCCTTCATGTTGATGGATGCACAGCTCCTTGTCTTTTAATTCATCATTCTGCTATGTGTCTGCTGCCTTATATTAACAACAAGCAGAGAAATAGAGCAAATATTTCCGGAATATATCCCTAGTTTCCATATTAATACCAAAATGTAGATTATTGTTTTTCCTTTTGGCAGAAGCATAATTAAAATTGGCACATCAACCTGCATATTAATAATTTTACTAACTTCCTAGATTCTGTTTATAATGAAATTCTATAATGACTTTCATTGACTCGGTGGGCTGCTTTTTTTTTTTTTTTTTTTTGGTTTCCTACGTTACCCATAACGCCATCTTGTAGCTTGCAGACTAGATGAGCTGTGCTGTTTGCAAAGTTTGTAACTAAACTGGATTTCTGATTAATGTGACACTAAATGTCGCTGATGAACCGTGAGCGAGAATATAATGTGTTGAAAAAGACACAATATTTGGCTTAGGAAAAAAAAAAAAAGAAAGAGTTGCTTTACTTCTTGTATGCATGGCCTTTTGGACTTCCTGACCTTCACTAACATGACATTTAGAAAAGAAAAACATAATCGTTGATACTGAGAAGAGAAAGAGTGTACGGTGCGAGTGGTCGGAACAGTCAGAAGAGAAAACTGTAGGGTTTTTTTTTTCCCCCTGGAAGATTATCACAAGAAACATCTGTTCATATCTGTTGTGAGGTGGTAATAAGGGCATTTTGTGGACATTTAATTACTTTTTAATGAAATCGAATGAAAAAGTAACATTTTCTGGAGTTGAAAAAAACCTTCGTAAAATTTAAATCATTTGTTCCATTGTATGATAAGAATCAACACTGGGCTTATAGTATATAAACAGCTCTGGGCACACACGCATATACACGCACCCGAACCTGCTTGAAGTACTGTACTATAGTATAGTATATAAATACATCATGATCATAAAAAGACTGCTTTCTGTGTAACTCAAAGAATTCTTCACCGTCCTTTTAGGACGAATACACAAGCACTAGACACTTAACAATCTATAAACACTCTTCTTCAGAAGAGATGGAAATGCCTTTAGAGTTTCTGCTCCACTTGCATGTCTAGTCTGCCGGTTCTTGTCATTTGACTGAGGCGAATCCTTTCAGAGTGTCTTTCCAGTATTCTTTGACAGCAGCGTTTCCCAATTTTTTGTCGCACCACCCGAGGTCTTGGTAATTGAGGTGCCAGTTGTGAGGTGCTTTTAATGTCACCATATCCCCTTTCACTACACGATGCACGATGTGAAAATGTTTGACTGCTGCGAGGGAGAAGAAAATGGCATACGGTTAGGCAAATGGATCAAGGTTGCAGGATAAAATTAATTACGTCTGATAAAAAAAGGTGTTGGCAGATGGCTAGCTTAACTTTTAACCCATAAAGAAAATAAAACAAAACACCTGTGGTACTCGTTCTAGTAAGTGTATTATTTTTTTTGACGAGGTGGTGGCATGATGGGCTCAGCAGGTTGCTTTGCCACCTCACAACTCCAGGGTCCTAAATTCAGTCATGAGAGTAGACTGCCTGAGATGAATTAAGCAAATTTGCAGAAGTGTCCCTTCAGGTTTTCCGGTTTCCTCCCATTTCCAAAATCATTCATCTAGGTGCTATAAGTAATGTAAATTGCCCATTTGGGTGAATATGTGCGTAGTGTTCTGCAATGAACCAACATTGCGTATTCAGAATCAGGTTTGTTGGCACACACACGGAATTTGGTTCCAGCTGTTAATGGCTCTCAAAGTACAGACATAAATAACACTATACATTCAGCTTGGACTATACAAGACAAAACAGACAAGACAAGACAAAAACAGACTATACAGATTATTAAATAGGGATACAGAGTACATCCCGCTTGATTTCCCGTTTTAGGAGAATCAGTAACCAATGATCAATTGTTTGGGATCCTGGACAGTTAGGGATGCCCCTTCAGGCCTGATATGGTTGGCTGAATGCATCTGTTTGTTAGCTGGGTAATTCGATTACGAGTAAAAAAAAGAAAAGGAAACAAGGTGCATGTGTACTCAAGCAGCAACTTTTGTAACCACAAAAAAAGCCCAAACTGTCCTAGTATATCTCAAACAGTGTGCAAACTATAATGCATTGGAAAGGCTTTGGCCAAAGATGACAAAGTTGCCCTACTGGGTGGACAAAGATAAAGATAAAAAAAAAAAAAGATGAGTGTGAAGTTTTAATATATATATTGTTTCATGAGAGGAATTCATACACAGAATATCTAACGAATGCATCTATATACTGTAGATGAACTGCATGAATTTATCAAAGGACCTCAGACTAAGTGAACTGAACACAGAGCTTGAGTGAGTGAGTAAGTGAGGGCATGCGAGGTAGCTTCATTTACTTTGCTACTACTCCAGAAATGCGCTGTCTATCCCCACGGCGGTTAGCTGGGTGCCTCTAAAAGTGCTGCTTAATGAAAATGAAAATTGCACTCCTTAGTCCGTATTTATTCTACGCATCTTTAAATCTGGGGAGGTCACTATCAGATCTGTGTAACTTATTTTTGCGATATACAGCCTATTACACCAATTAATTTCGCTTTCGGAACACACCTGAGTTCCAAACGGGGAAAAAAACACTTGCGGGATGCCGAGCATCTCTGACCAGATTTTTCCTTCATCTCTTTTTTTTTGAGGAAGGGGAAGCATTTTTCATTCTTTCTGCATAATAGCATCATATTAGTACTCCATCTCAAATCTTAATGGACACAACCGAAGATGATTATGGCTCCCCCAAAGCTATTTGTGTTGAGCGAAATTGAAGAGGCTGTATGTCAGGCCTCATCTCGCTCTTCATCTCATTCCAGACAACCTCCTTTACCCTAAAGTAACTTCCTACCACAATGCTGTCTTGCATTTAATTGCCCTGAGGTGAAAAGAAAAAATCAGTCCAGGAGATATCATACAGCCAGCCTAGGCACAATGAGTCTAATATAGCTTAGATGTAGAATTATACTTGCAGACAGCTTCCTTTCTTGCATGTTCTGACTGGCAGGATTGGGAAAACCATTGCCTGTGATCTCTCCTGGACTTCATTTCCATTTAATATGATTCTTCCCACCGTCAATCACATACACAAAGATACAGAGGAACCAATTTATCATGCCTGATATTTGGTGTGGCTTTGATAAGAGCCGGCATGATAAACAAATTAGTTTTTAATTTCTGCCTTGTTATTCTGATTTCTCCTTCCTTTCAGCAGACTGGAGTAAAATGTCACAAGCTTGTGGCGCAGTCCTCACACAGACCACCCACTGCCTCCTAATTAGGCTTCCTGACAAACCAGGTAGGCTTTAAACCTTGTATAAAAAAAAACTGTATTTCATTCTTAACATATTCTGATAAACAGGTCAAGTTGCTCAAAGGTCAATGATACTACTGCCACCACGCAATAGGCCATGCTAACGCAACATAGGTTTCCAAACTATTTCTCAAGGAGGTACTTAACTGTGTTCGTAATTCAACTCCATGACTGAAGCTCTGTCACTCAAGTGGCAAATGTAGCAATGCTTTTACCTTCAATGTCACCAGCCAGTGTCGTGACGCCTTGAAATATCTACACTGTGTGGTTTTTGTAGGCTAAAAGGTCTTGAATGGTGATGAATGAGCAGGGAAAAGGAAATGTGCTGCCTTGTCAAAAACACTTCACTGACCCATATTTACTGAGTAATAAAAAGCTGCTTCATGAAGTTTTTACTAATTAGTTGTTTTTTTTTTTTTGTTTTTTTTTACAAACATGAAGGTAACATCCTTTGTGACTAGACGGAGCTTTTGTACCTTTGGTATACATCTTTCAACCATGTAAGTGGTTCCCCTTTAAGTAGTTTTCAGAGTAAAGGCTTTCAAGTCCAATCGTGTAGAAAAGATGTTCCCTTGATGCACACCAGCAATACGGAAAATACAGACTCTTTTATTTATGAGAGGTTTTTTTTGTGTGTGTGTCAATTTAAAATTTTGTCAACGCTCATCCAACTTTGAATGCTAACCAAGGCGACGCCACGGAGAGAGGAGCACACAAGCAGTGTCTTCAAGGATAACCATGCAAAACTGATTTATGTTAGCACAGAGTAGCCGCAGATTACACTTTCATCCTAGAATGCCTGTCACACAGCATAACCCAATTAAAAGATCCTATTACACACCTACTCTGATGGAAAGCGACAGCAGCAAAGCACTCACAGGTATAACCTGGCTGAGAGAAAAAAAAAGAGAAAATATGTGAACTGCTCTTGGTCATAAGGAGCATTTCATCTTCTTGAATCCTTTAATAGGAATGTTTTGCTAGACAAGCAAATGACATGTCAGATGAAAGGTTTCCACCTAATGAATCTCAAATTAAAACTGATGTGTGGACGTTAATCAATTCATGCAATTGTCCAGACTATGATGTATGCAGACATGCTTGGTGGTGCCAGAAGGGCTAGAAAGTGCTGATTTTCTAGAATGTTCGCACACAACAATCTTTAAAGTTGGTGCAACAAACAAAAAACATCGCTTAACAACTGTATTGAGCAGAAAAGTATCTCAGAGCACATCAAGATGATGTGTTACAACAGCAGACCACTTCAGCCAAGAATCTGAGGTTACAATGGACACAGGCTCCCCAAAACTGGACAGATGAAGATGAATAAAACATTACCAAAAATATTATAATTTATTTTTCTCCATATAATTCTTTATGTATGCTTCAAATCAAAACTGACCTACTGGTGCTAATAAAGTGCCTCATTCACCAACAGACCAAAGAGACATAGGCAAACATTCCGCCAAACCCAACAAAGAGCACCTTTGATTCTAATTTCTCCTCTTCAATCTCTGCAATGATGAAAAAAAACAATGAGCTAACAGCAAGCTCTCACCATTGACAGCTAGCAAACTACCATGATATATACAAAGCATAGATGCAGTAGCAGACAGATAACAGAAATGCGTATTAGGTCTCGTTCTCTTCTGTCGCACATTGAGGCTCTCGCACTATGTCTTGTATGTATTAATTAAATGCTCCTGTAAAAATACGACCTACACGAAGTTGCGTTGTACGTCGACATGTGAGGCTGCCTCAGAAATGACACCCCCCGTCCTTCAAACGAACGCAGATGTTATTTGGGTTGCGAATCGACTGCAACGGTTGAGTGTGTAATCTTCTCAAATGGCCACTTTTGCTGAACTGACAAATGAGGTGAAGCTGTCCTTGTCCAAACAAAGAAAAAAACAAAAAAAACCAACACAAATCACTATAATGATAGATGTATACTCTAGTCTGTTAATTGTTAGATAGGTAAGTGTGTTTTCTAATCTTCTCTTGATTCTGAAGCTCTTCAAATACTGTCCTTCCGCTACTATCACTACACACTATCACTACACACACGCCCAACAACCGGGGCGTGGACCGGCACCGGTCCATGGGTCAATTGGTACCGGGCCGCACTGAAAGAATACATAACTTACATTATTTCCGTTTAATTTATTTATCTGATTCTGAACGATTTTATTTTGGAAAATGACCGGATTCTCTCCGCCACATCTGTCTATGGCTCACTCTTGATGCGTGTCATGATGCCTCGGTCACATGTCTTACCTCCATCCGCTACCTTCATAAAGGGGCTGCTCCGGCCGCTAACAAATAATACTTAACCGCTAAACTGAAACCCCCAAGCTAGCAAAAAACAACCCAGTGGATTCATGTTTATTATTAGATTTAGATATTTAGAAAATACAAGTTTTAATGCCAGTCGTATCATTTTATTTTGTTGTATTTTTCCGCCACACCTTAAAGGCCGGTCTGTGAAAATATTGTCTGACGTTGAACCGGTCCGTGAAAATATTGTCCGACATTATTCCGGTGCAAAAAAGGTTGGGGACCACTGCTATATACTACACATTAGGAGCTGTATAGACTTCTATAGATTAAGCATTTATATTTGTCCTACAATATATAAAGACTGCACTGGGAATAGTCTGTATAGACAAAAGTTTGTGGACACCTTGCTATAAGATTCGTAAGCAGCAGTTGTAGTCCCCATTTGCTGTTATAATCACCTCCACTCTTCTGTCCACATGTTTCACTACATTTTGAAATGTGCTTGGGAAGATTTGTGCTCATTCACCCACAAGAGCTTAATTAAAGTTAGGTACTGATGTAGGGTGAGGAGGCCTGGGGTGCAGTCAGAGCTCTATAGCAGGCCATTCAAGATCTTCCACTCTAACCCATGTAAAGCATATCTTCATGGAGCTGTCATGCTGGAACAGGTTTGCGTTCCAGTGAAGGGAAAATTCAACAGACACACCGTACAGGTGTGTATAGAATGTTTTTTATTGCCCTTTAAAGGTAAATAAAATGGCAATAAAATCCTTAGTGCTTCCGTGCTGCACCTCGAACATCGTTATTAAACTTGTTTTTACACCTATCTGCACCATGTTCAAGTCCTGATTCATCATCGTTATCCTTAAAATATCTTTCAAATACCACTGTTGTCTCAGCAGCCTGTGTGTAAGGAAGCTATTAGCACAGCTCAGTTGATAGACATGAGCTTCCATGTTGTACAGTTTGAGTACATCCACGTTTAAGAACTGGTGCATCCTGTTTTTTGGTTTTCTTTTGCCAATCCAGGAGATGTACTCACTTCACACATCCATGCCCATATTATATCACTTCATTACTACAAACTGTACTACATGCTGTTTTTGCACATCTTTTTTGACTGCTGTTATTGCTTTTTTGCACAAACCATTTTGTTTACATTTTGTTTAATTACAATGTTCACTCCCGTTCTCAGTACTCTTTTACACACCGCACTGTGTAATATACAGCAGATATACTGGCGGCACTATTTTGTGTTTTGTGTATTTGTCCTACACTGTCTTGTGTTGTCTTTGCACTGCCTGTCATGCACTGTTTGCGCCAGGTTGCACACGATGCACTTTATGTGGCGAGGACACTTACTAGTCCTTAGCTCTGTGTTTTCTGTTATGTAGCTTCATGTTGTCTATGTAGCACCAATGTCCTGGAGGAACGTTGTTTCATTTCACTGTGTACTACGCCAGCTATATATGGCTGAAATTACAATAAAAGCTTCTTGACTTGACTTGGTTATAGACAATTCTCCTTACACTGTATTCACACATGTTCTGCAACAAAAATACGTCAGCAACATGCCTGCCCCTTTTTTTGTTTTTTGAAGGTCATGTTGTTTAGTCAAATTAATAAATATATAAATAAAAAGCTACATTTTAAGGGCACAAAGAGGTTTATAAAACACACACCGAGTAAATTTTTTAAGACTTTTGAATTGTGGATAATGTAAATTAGAGTGAAGATTATCCTACTCATTCGTTCACTTAAAACTAGATTAGATTCAACTTTATTGTCATTGGTGTGGCCAGTGGTATAAATCATTTTTTTGCCTTTAGTTTTCACTGAGCTGAAATTGCGTGTGTGGCCCTTTAAGAGATCGCCCTTTCACAGGCGCGAAAAATAGAACAGCCATTTTTTGGAGAACTCGGTGGAGCAGTCACATGCTGTGTGTCGTTTCGATATCGAGGAGGGTTTATTCTAAAATGGTGCTGTTCCTCCTGATGAGATCGGAGATCGTGTCACGTGCAAATACAAGTTTCTGTCACTACCGTATTTTATTTCCTTTATTTCCTTTATCGTATTCTTGCTTATTTTTGTTTTGTTATATTTTCTGAGCCTGTGTGTTCAGTAAATTGGGTGAGAAAAGTTTTCGTTAAACAATCCCTTAGATTGTGTACATGCATACAGCCTCATTAACACTCAAGATGTCTTTTGGTGTTTATTTAAGTGTAATTTATTGAGTGTGCATCTGGTGCTGGGATTCTAACCAGTGTTTCTCTGCGGTAAATCGCTGTTGAGATTTGATTTTGTTACACTGCATTTTGGTGAAACATTATTTTGTAATAGTTTATTCTCTTTCATTTATTTTTGTTTGCTGATGTTCCCACCGACCGCTGTAAACTGAAAGTAAAAAAGAGCAGTCCGATAAACCCCTTTATAACAAATTAACTATTCTGTTGCCGTGTGTGTTTCTTTCGTTACCACCCGGTTACATTCGGCTTAGATTATTAATCTTTATTGTCAAGTTCCGGTACAAGGCAACGAAATGTGTGCGAAATACACACGTGAAATGGACCGATATCATGATCATGCAGACAAAAATGTATATCGGCTTAGGGTTTAGCAACGGTAGAAGTTCACCAGGATGTCTGAAGAGACATGGTTGTACCTGAAGGCTCTGAAAAAGAGCCATCTCTCTTCTTACATCCTGGTGAACTTCTATCTTTGCAAAACCCTAAGCCGATATACATTTTTCTGTCTGCATGATCTTGAATATCGATTAATTTTACACTTTATATGATAGAAGAATTGATCATATTGCATGCTCGATCCATTGATTTACAGGTAGTCGTCGACTTACAACCTATGCAACTTACGACCATTCGACTTTACGACCACAATCGCTAGCCGCGGCGTACGTTTTTTTTTTTTACCAGCTTCCGGCATAATTTCACAGTACTGTACATATAGCCTACTCTACTTATGACCAAATCGTGTTACGACCGATTTGTCGGTCCCAATTGTGGTCGTAAGTCGACGACTACCTGTATTTATTTTTGACACTGAATGATAAAATTCAGCAATGCTGTGTATGGCTGTTAAGTACAGTGCATTTTTTTTAACCATTTGTTACTGTTGTTTATCAGCATTGTACTACAAATTCTGCTCCAGTTCTTTGCTGTAACTACTCAAAGATGACTTTTAGAAAAGCTAAAGCTGAAACAGAACAGACGAATGACTGCATGGTATCCTCGACATTTCAAAATCTCCTGGTTTGCCTGGATTTGCACTTAAGGTTTCCATTACCCAAGGCTTACTTGAAGAAAAAAAAACACAAAAAAAGTTCACCATGTCTGGTTTGGCCTGAGCTGGTGTGCAAACAGGAATCAAAAATTCTCTTTAAAGCCTCCATGACGGCCCCCTCTACATTTTATTTCCAAGCGTGTTATGAATTTGGTTGCGTAATGCCATATGGGGAGAGGTGAGTTCTTGTTTGTGTGTGTACACTTGAACTTTTTTCCACAAATAAAAGATACTTTGAGACAAACCAGGTTTGTGGAGCGTACACTACGCCTTTTCTCCTACAATTGTATTTTTCCCCAGATGTCAGGAATCAGGCGCGAGAGGAGTTTCAACATCCGCACTGATAACGTTCACGATCGACAAAATGAAAAAGGAGAAAGGAAGTTGGAGAAATAGAGACAGACAGATGGACAGGTCAGTTTAAGGAAAAAAGGTGCAGCTTCGCTTGTTCCATAAGACTGTATCTTATTTCACCTTTATGCCAATCTGGAATCATTCGGTTATGTAAACCCTGCAAGTTCTTATACAATGAACTCGAGATGACAGCTCTGTGGCACAGTGTGTGTGTGTGTGTGTGTGTGTGTGTGTGTGCTTTTGCTAACCCTTCCATCCACCCCCGAGCATTTGCACGGCAGCCAGCCAGCCTGTCACAAAGAGAAAGTGTTACTCGGCAGCACAGCTCGCTTCAGGGCCATTTAAATTCATCCGCAACCAGCGGGCAAGCGCACGCCTGCTCACGCAAACACACGCAAGACACAAGACACTTTTGATAAGCACAATTTAAAAGAAAAAAGAGCACTTCGTGTGAATATTGCGACGAAATTCGGAGCGTGTCGTCTTTTGGCTCCACAGCTGGCTGTCATCGGCCTGCGATTAGGAGACACTCCTTTCCGCTTGCCCATAATCACCACACAGGAAGCCTCGCTTTTAAATCCTCGCCTTTTATAAGTCACTGATGGCTATAAAATGACCAACATTCACATGACACCGAAAAAGCCGCGGTTGCCCTGGCAACAGGACTGTGATAAATTAGACTGTATGAGACAAATATTTGGCTCCTTCAAGCGTGTTTTTTTTTTTTTTTTTTTTTCTTAATCTGTTGTATGCTTGTTTGTTGTTCTATAAAAAAAATTTAAAATAAAAAAACAGTGGATAATTTAATGAAGATTTGTGTACTTGTCCAGAGGCAGATACAGGATATTTATCCCGATTAGGCCTTTTATTTAAGCAAGACAATTATATCTAGTGAAAAAAAAAAGAGAAAAAAAGACAGACACTGAGGAGACACCTGTTCTGTGGCTTTATATTTAATGGCTTGTTAAACATGACTGAGGTGCTGCTCTGCTGTTCCTGATAAACTAATGTTCCCTCAGCTTGGCCACTTTCCTCATCCTCATTTCTGTCAAATGATGTGGAGCAAAAATGGCACTTGGTGCAAAAGGGGTCGAACCATCTGGCCATCTGGAGCTGTTTCATGAAACATAGAACTTTAGCTGTAAAACTGTGTAACCAGCTAAACATGTCACCCAGCAACGATGGCCAGTCAGTATAATGGCTTTATACCGTATCTCTAGCAATAGAACGAGAGTAAAATGTGAGAGTGAATCTATTTTTACATGCAGTACATGAACTAATACATGCAGCTGTTTCAATTCAGTCCTGTAGTGCATTACAATTCCATCCGTCGCACTTGTAATCAAACTAAGAAAATGCTCATGAGCTGTGAGAGTGTTGCAGTAATTAGGATCCAAGCAATCAGTTCTTAGCCTGAAGGGTGTTCTGTCATCATGTGCATGTAATTATATTCCTAATGTACACTATACATAGACAAACGTTTGTGGACACCTAACCATAGGATTCATATGTGCTTACTCATTGGTTAAGATTCTGGGTTACTGATCAGAAGGTTGGGGGTTCAAGCCTGGGTATCGCAAACCCAAAACCCCCTTTGTGCTCCAGGGGCTCTGTATTATGGCTGACCTTGCACTCTGACCCCAGCTTCCTAACATCACTGGGATATGCAAAGAGTTTTGCTGTGCTGTAACGTACATGTGACACCAACACCAACCAGGCATAACTTTATGGGCACCTGATACTGACCACTGCAGACCGGGAAAACCCCACAAGAGCTGCAGTTTTGGAGATGCTCTGACCCAGTCGTCTAGTCATCCCAATTTGGTCCCTTGTCAAATCTCAAATCCATATGCTTGCCCATTTTTCCTGCTTCAAACACATCAACTTTAAAGGCAAAAAAATGTATTTGCTGCCTAATAAATCCCACCCTCTAACAGGTGCCATAATGAGGAGATAATCAGTGTTAATCACTTCAGCGCTCATAATGTTGTAATGTCATTATATTATGCATTATGTCATTATATTATCTCAATACAAATTTAGCTATGGAGCACAAGCTAGATTGAACTAAACCCTTTGAAAATTTGGTATTAATACTACTCTGCAATATGAAAGGAATCACATGATAGCCACCTCATAACACAACTTACAGCACAGATGCATAAGCACTATCATCTCCTCAGCACAACGCCTCTCATCATATGCATCAGAGACATGAGATTTCATGTGTGATACTATACAGAAACTGCAACTCTCCCACGTTCATTTCACCAAGAGTGTGTCATACAAATGTGCCTGCAGCTCTCTAGAGAGTCGAATCGATGTCTCTATAAGTGAAACACCTGCTAGTTGTCCCGTCCTCAGCTACTTGCCTCTGCACCACGCTAAAGCCCAGTCTGCAGGGCCCGAACCGTGCCGGCTGAATTACAGGCCTCATTGCCCTTCTGCTTTTGCTCTCCTGGTGAGCTACCACTGATAGCAAGCCTGCATGATTTTTATGCCTGTGCTCTTCCACTTAGCCTCGGGGAGGAAAATGTTTACACACGCACACACACACACACACGGCACTCCTGTCTTTCTCCCTCCATCAACAGACACACCTGATAAGATGAGGTCCGATTTGATGATCTCCTCCTTCTCCCATTTAATTCGCAGTCAATCCCGGCAGCTCCTCTTCATCCTGTTTAACGACGCCAATTACCAAATGAGACGATCCAACTCCAAGCTCCCTGAGTCACCCCTACAAACTTTCTCATTGCCCAAATTCCAATCTCAGGGAAAGATTTCTTTATAGAGAAAGAAGTATCCAATGGTTAGTCATCACATAACTATTCACTTATGAGCAAGGAATGGGGAGAGAGAGAGAGAGAGAGAGAGAGAGAGAGAGAATAAAAGAGGCAGAGAGCAAGAGCGAATAAGGAACAAAGAAAGAAAGAGACAGCGGGGGAGGTCCTGCTGTGGATCAGCAAGTGCATGCTCTGGAGATGGATATTTTTAAAAATTCAATTCCTATTTTATTATTTTTTTCCCTTTTAAAGCCGGCTGTATGCTGTATCCTGCTTTAAGATTCTTAGCCCGATTTTACTATCACAGGCCAAAACAGTACGCTGTATAAAAAAAAATGAATATAAAGATTTGAGAAGACTTCTGTCGGTTTCAAAGTTTCAGGTTTTGCACCCTGCTACGATGCCTGGCTGAAGACAACAGCGAGCTGGATGACACAGGATTTTACTCGAAACTCAAACCCGAAATTTCTTTTTGCATTTGAACAAGTGTTCATTTCAAATATTGACATCGTCACGTCCCTACCGCCTCTCAGCGCTAATGCGCACGCCACTAGACTGACAAACAAGAGCTCTATTTTTATCATTTGGTGTCTCGAAATGGAACATTGGCACTATTATAGCGAGCGCTTCATGCAAACACGTTTTTTACACGAGCCCAGATCATGCTGAGTGATGACATTAGATGGTCTTTACTGTATAAAATATACTGTAACACAGGGAACGTGTTATTGCATATTTTAAAACAGAAATTCCCATTGATTTCGACTCATCTAATAGACAACTTTTTGAAAAGGCACAAAACGCAATGCTTTACATTACGAGTGAATTTTTTTAATTATTAATAAATTTTTTTATGTATTAATAATGTACTGTACAGGTGGTCCCTGGTGGTCTAGTGGTTAGAATGTGGCGCTCTCACCGCTGCGGCCTGGGTTCGATCCCCGGTCAGGAAACCAACCCCAGCCATTAGGGTTGCACAAGCCTTAGTGCCGGTCCCAAGCCCGGATAAATGGGGATGGTTGTGTTAGGAAGGGCATCCAGAGTAAAAACGTGCCAAATCAAACATGCGGATCATGAATACGGATGATCCGCTGTGGCGACCCCTAATGGGAGAAGCCGAAAGAAAGAAAGTTGTTATTAATAATGTACTGTATGTTTATAGACCAGGCCCAAACTGGAAATCTGTAGATTTAATGATCTTAACACAAAACCATTAATCAAAAAAAGAGCAAGGATAAAAGAAAGGCATTTGTGAGGCCTCTTGTGCCACATTTGCTTTGCTTTTGCTAGAAATGCTAGAAACGGGGCAAAAATTTGCTTCTTGTAGGCAAAGCTTTTAAAGCTCAACAGCATTGCATTGAACGACGCTGACATTTAAAAAAAAAAAAATACAAGAGAAAAACCATCCCATAATGCTTTACTTTATCTTAGTGTTTTATTTGTGCTTATTTAGCTAATTATAAATAAACCCATTAAAAGCCTATGTTATGTTTTGCCTATTTTGGTGTTTCTTTCTGTTGAAACTAACACTTCAACTTGTATATATTTAGCCATAACAACTAGACTTGTTTTAAGTCATATATAATAAAGAGTAATTTATACAGAAATCAAAGAATAAACGTGCTCACTTTTTGTAGCGTTATTTGGCAACCACGGCACCATATAAATAACACAAGAATAAATAACAAAAGTGTATGGAACTGTTTTTTTTTTCCATACTAAACTAAATCAGAACTAAATTCCAGCCAGATAAGTTACAGATTACTATAAATTACTGTAGTATATTACTTTATAAGTTACTATAAATCTTCAGGACTATTAATATTTCACTACAGTCGCTGTTCGATTCTGTCCAGCTTCCTTTCCTCAGGCTTGTACTCACAATTAATCTGATTTAATGTTGCGTTCAGAGGTTTTTTTCCCCCTTTTTCTGCCAAACAGATGATAACAATAATTGCTGCTAAAGCACCATCATGTGTGTCGGTGAAGCCAGCAGCAGGTCGTAAAGCGTGAATCTGTTGCGTTCTCTCTCAGTGACTCCGCCTTGTTCTGCTTTTCTGCCTCAGAATAACACAGCAGAACCTCCAGGCAAAAAAAAACGATCACATTGCAGGGCATTCGGCCTTATGTGTGTATTTGTGTGTATGTGTGTGTATGTGTGCGTGCGTGCGTGCGTGTAAAAACTGGGAAAGTTTCTCTGCAACTCCAGTAATAGGAAACTCATTTTCATTGTTCTTCTGTTTCTCTGAAGGAGAAAGTTCAAGCCTGAAGAACCATAAAGTTTGTGTTTTATTTCCCACCTTGTAAAACTAAATAAAAATAATGGAAAAATGGTTATTATTAAATTATTAATAATTTATTAGAAGAACTGATTACGTGCATGATATTGAAGTGAAACACAGGGAATTGGGTAATTTAGATAGATAGATAGATAGATAGATAGATAGATAGATAGATAGATAGATAGATAGATAGATAGATAGATAGATAATCTTGTTGACTATTAGACTCTAGACTATCATTGTAACACGACACAATATTCTCCACATTGACCAAACTGGTTGTGTTTATACACAGCTACATTATTTTAACTCTAGTCTGTGTGTAGTACTTTTTTCTGCCTGGAATAAACAGTGATATCTGTACTCAAGCCCATGAAGACATATATGATTATTCCATAAGCATCATGAGCGTGCTTTGGCTCTTTGCATCGGCTGCCAGTCAAACACGGCCAAAAAAATCACGCAGGACCTATCCGGAACCCAGTGCTCCGATATATGATAAGATGCTCTGAAATGACGAATCGCTATACTCTGATAATTATTAATGTACAATCAAGATCTGTATTTATGTCAAGCATGGAGTGAACTAGTAATCTAAATGGGGGCTCTATTCTAACTTTCATTTCAGGGGTTAAATCTTCCCACCAGGACGTCAACCACAGAAGGGCAATTTGCATACCTGGTGGGAAAGCCTTGAATCATTTGGACTGATTAAGTCGAAGCGTACTTGGCATAAAAAAAAAACTCTACCTTTTAATTAAATACCCAAACTAGAGGCCGGGAAGCGATGAAGGGCAAATGCAGGCTTACAGGAGATAATTACAATTGCTCAGCGATGTCTGCTTGATTAGAACCAAGGGCATGAAAACGTACTGTTTTTTTTTGTGTGTTTTTTTTTTTTTTTTGCACAAGTCCTCCTGGTCAGATTGCTAAGGGAGTCTTACAGGACTAGATTTTGCTGCTCGTCGAATTCTAGGCCATGTTCGTAACTCAAAAACACATGAATTCCTTTACCAGTGTTACTTTTTTAGATTTAGAACCAGACAGTGTGCTTTATGAAGGATATAACAGATTAGGAAATACATCTTTTTTTTTTTTTTTTTTCTGCAATATTCAGCTTAGTTTATAAAGCCATAGTCAATGAATTAAAGCAAAGATAAAGTGACAACCAGAACATAAAAACGTTACATGGCAAGGCCAACAGCGAAATCAATAAGAACAGCAGCAAGTTCTACGGGAAGAAGGAAGCGCTTTCATGAAAACATCAACAACAGGAGTTCTATTGATTTCCAATTATGCTTAAAAAAAAAAAATACAAAAATGCCTGGATAGCCGTTTTGCATGTTATGTAATTACGACCTATACACAAAGCTTGAGTGATTGTATTAATTGTTCTGACATATTCATACTTGCCTGTTATTAGAAGTGAATACTTGTAGATAAAATAAATGTCTTTCTCCTCTTTGGAGAGCTTCAAAGCCAGTTTCTGAAAGGTCCCTTCTTCTCCCATCCAACCAGTATAAATCGCAATAATATGCTCGATATAGCCTCCAATCGTTTCTGTATAAAACATCCGATGGAGTTCATTAACGGAGAACAAAAAATGACCAGGAGTCATGCAGGTTCATCATCTGCAGCAACCTTCAGCTGCTACACATGCAGTTAGGTTTATCTGTGTGAATTTGACTGTTCAGTTATCGACCGGGCTGCAGCATATAACTTGAGAACATGAACCCTGGCTCACCCTCCATATAAAGATTCAATATGCTGGATCTTCAGGTGTCTCTTTTTCAAGATTTCATAGAATCGATTAACTTGATGTCATTTAAAAAAGCATGTTGGGGTATGTGTTGCTAATTTGCTAATATTACATGGTTAGATGTAATTAAGTCACCCTTTGTTAGTCTACTTTTTTTGTGATCTAGCAAATAAGGATCCCACCTCTAACCGCTAGCTAGTGTGCTCCCGGTGCTAATCTTGTGCTTGGAATAAATAAAAAATTTGTGTCAGGAAGGGTTTCCGGGCACAAATCAAATATGCTGACCAACCATTCACTGTGGAAATTTAAAAAAAAAGATTTTGCTAGTCTAAACTTTGGTGCTAAATTAGACTAGCATCAATTCCATCATCTAGGGGGTAAGTCAAAATCTGTGTAGGTCTGAGACAAATACTGGTCATTCATTTGCTTTATTTTACTTGTAAATACTGCATTGCATGAGTCACACACAACTTTCATTTTCATTTATCGCACTGAGCAGACTTCCTGATCCACAGCTTTGAAGTCTCAATCAATAAGTATATTCAGATTCTGGTTCATGAGGTCACAGCCTAAGAATACATTCAGTCTCAAAACAGCGAATGTAGTTTAGAAAAGCTAATCTCAACAGACATCAGACTTCTGTTGGATAAGGAAGAGGTAGGTCTATAGACATAAGCCTGCTAGTGTGTAGCAAACTTACAGCATTTGAATGACATTTTCAGGTAAAACAGCTTATTAAAAACTGCTATAATAATAATAATAATAATAATAATAATAATAATAATAAATTATCAACGTATTAACATTAAAACTTCATTTTATCACTTATAACCTGGTACAAGGATTTTTTTAGTCGGATACTTCCACTTTAAATTGAGTCATTTGAACACGTTATCAGCACTTTGTCTTCACCTGCATGTGCAGAACGAAATAAACACTATGCGACTGTAAGTACTGGTGCACATTAGTGCACATCTATTGACACTTTCTGTTCATATGCATTTAATGCGGATGCCTCGAGGAATAATATTGACATCGTGAAACCATCGCCTAGTCCTTATGTGCCAAGAGATGAGGCGTAGAAAGAACGCGATTTGACAAAATATATAATCTCCTGCTCTGTCGGTTAGTGTTAACATCCACACCCGTCTTACACTGTACTCAAAGAGAACTGACGGCTTCTAAGGACTCTGAGTGGATCAGTGTGCGAGGGAATGGAATACATGCTAACTGTGCTCTACGTTGCGCTCAGGAGATGACAGATAAGTGGCACTCAGGTTCCATACTCAACACACAAAAAAAAAAAGAAATCACCCTATCAGCTAAACAATCATCACTGGGATTTTCTTTTTTGCTGTAAAATATTACATACCAGAATTTAGTTCGAATTAATTAATTCATTTAAAAATCACAAATTACTGTAGTGTTATATTAGTATTTTCATATAAACCCTCACAAATACCCTTAGCTCTTTAACCAATATATTCATGGAGTCATTTACAAAAAATAAATAAATAAATAAATAAATAAAAAAATTAAAAAAAGAAAGAAAGAAAGAAAGAAAGAAAGAAAAGAACATTCACCCTGTAATTATTATTGAATTGAAATACGGTGCTGTACTAATGTGTTAGCGAGCATATTAGTTATGCTCCAAAATAAATGCTTAGCTAATAAAGAAGCAATTTTACAAAGCAGGAAATGAATAATTTAAACAATAGGCGGGAACAGAATTTGTAATTTTATTTAGATCTGTTTAAAGTTTTGCTGGTGCAGAAAAAGCACTTTTTTCAGTATAATTAAGACATAAAAAAACCATGGAAAGTGTGTGATTCATCTATCTGTCCGTCTGTCCATAATAGGAAAACCTCTGATTATCCCCTGTTTAGTCATGAAAGTATTCAAGAAGTCAATCGTAGAGCTGTAGCTCAATACATAAAATCCTGCAGGTTCTGGTCAAGATAAGCAGTTAATGTTCACGTCAGACATCAGCATGGGGGGGGGGGGGGGGAGAGACACACCAATCCCAGAATCTTTCACTGGGGTACGGTTGCTGGTGCCAAAAGGGCTGCTGATCTCCTACAAGAGAGATCTTCTCATACTTTAAACAGAGCCATGGTCAAACTGGTCCTGGCTAACAGGGTTTTATATCTCACAGCCACTATTTACAACCATATGAAGCAGAAAAGCATCTCAGAGCATATAGCATGTGAAATCTTGAGCCAAAGAAACAAAAAATAAATAAATAAATAAACAGAGAAAACTACAGTATGGACAATATATTTTTTGTCTTCTTTGTTTTATGGTCTACTGGTAAATGATAAAATTCAGTCCTAATGTGCATTGTTTGGAACTGTATACGTGTAGACAAGCTAAAAAACTTTACACAGACCTGTCAGATCAAACCTTTGTAAAACATTTGCACACTGAGCTATGGACTGATTAATGTTGCCTTTATGACCAGGGACTACAGTAAGCACTCTTGCTTAAGGAGCATCTTGGCATCCACTATTAAGTGAGTCACGCTGAAGGCAGTGATTAACTATTCAGAGCGTGGCCTAATATCATAATCCAAGCACAAAACGAACTCTGTCTGTACAGCCTATTTATTTGCCTACCGTATCCGATTCAACTCTGTACATTACACAGAAGTGCTAGCAAAAGAAATAAAGTCTCCCGCAGCATTTCACACGGATTTTCACTTCCCAGAGTCGGAATTTAATCGTGTGCCACGTCTGGAAAAAGCCTGCCCTCTCCACTTTGTGGGAAAAAGTCAAGTCATCTATATTCTCCACACATGATAATAACTTTGCCTCTTAATGCCTGGCTAAGTTGCATCAGGGAAAATAATTCCTCCTTTTACGCCACCAGGAGATGGGGGGATTTGTTGCCAAAGCTGCAGACAGATACTGCTGGAGTCTGGGTAGCTATTCCTCATGCTGCCTTGCTGAGCTTTTATACAAATCGTCCCCTGGTGACTACTAGTAGAAGACACCTTTGCCGGAGTGTCTTTGGCAAGAGAAATTCACCACTCAAGGAGAGAGACTATTAGTGCCTATTACCCTGAAAGGTCCCTTTCCAGGGCTTTGGTGAGAGACAGATGGTGCATAGCAGAATTTTGTCATCTGTCAGAGGGAATTGATGTCAATGTGTCAGGCACAAGAGGTTACACGACAGGAAAGCAAAATAGTGTAGTATTGATCTTAGCAGAACATGGACAGTGCACGTCAGCTTAGACCTTACATTCAGCTACAAATGGTTTTATCAAAAGTGATCTGCAGTGCGGCAATTGCAGCAGAGGATAAAAAGGTGCATCATTTGTAAAAAAAAAAAAAACAACAACAAAAAAAAAAAACTAAGAATTATTTCAAGGCCAGTTTCCATTCCAAGGGGCTAGTCAGTCTAAGATTGTTCTTCACATACCTGCTGCCTGACACCGCATTGCACCTGACCTCCCCCCTTTATGCTGCAGATGTTGTGTCTAGGTTACCTGCATGACCTGGTCAGTAGACACTTGCCTGCGGACAATCCCAAGGCCCAGCTCCGAAGGTACATATTAGATGCCCTAAGCCAGAACAGGAACACATAGCCTTGTTTGCACCTTTCACAGGGGTTATCAGGATTGCTTTGTCATTTACCTTCAAATTTGTTCACCAATACTGGGCCCTAACTGGTCATAAGCCCCTTGCAGACCTTATTATGTCCATATAACGTTGCAGAAATTTAACATATAGCTTACGGAAGTCTATATAACCCTGACAGAATGGTGTTTAATAAAGGTTTCCAGCTCAGAGTCAGCACATGTTGCAAAGTTTACTCTGTAGCCCTAGAGGAGGAACTGTATTTTTAGCAAGTGTCCACTGCAGCTGGGTAAGAATATGCAGCTAGGGGTCAGACCCACAGAGCTTAGAGTGGCTTTGTGGCACATATCTAGACCATCACTCCTGAAAACACACAGCTATATAGTCTTATTACTGATTTATCCTAGACTTTCTACCAACAGGGATCGTGGTCAGAACATTGGCATGACTTTGCCAAAAGGAAAAAATGGAGGAGAGGAACAGAAAGGGAAGGTGAGTAGCTGAGTCATGGAGATAAATGAGACCAAATACTCACTCACTCACCTGCCAGGTCTCTCTCATTATGCATACACGAGCACATTATTCGAGAAGAATTCACTTGTTCACCTGTTTATGGCTTTAGCAGGTTGGAGGTGATTTGGTGGCATCAGGTGTAGAGCTTTTGGTCTCTGCAGGCATCCTATGAGCCAAGAGCAGGTTTATTAAACAAGATCAGCCTCTAGCCCCTCAGTCCCACCTCCCTCACTAACAAAGAAATGCTAACACCTCATTGAGAATGTTTCAAGCCAAATGAGTGGAGATTACTTTGGTTTGAAATCCAAGTCTTCATATATTTAAAAAAATAAAATAAATAAATCTTAGATTAAAAAAAATCTAGAAGAAAGCCAGTCCTGTGAATTTCCACATGACTTGCTGACTGACAGCATTTTTTTTTTTTTTCAAGCCGAATGAATACACTGAAGAGCAAAATAATGCAGAAAACCTGGTCCATTCAAAAAGTGTGCACCTATCAAAGTCTTTCTTTCTTTTCTATCTTTCAGGAGTTCATCATTTCTCATGACAACTGCAAGCACAAATCAGTTTGACTTCATTTTTTGGGAGTAAAGTGTACAAGGTCAAGGGTTATTGTCAAACTGGAAAAAAAAATTCAAATGAAAAAAAGAAGTAAATAAACAAAAATAAAACTAATAGGAGCAGTTAGAGAATGGGGAAAAAAAAGCAATACCTGCAAACAGAGGCAATCAATCTGACACCAAATTCCAGGAGCTCACCAGCTCCACTGTACTTTTAAGGCCTGTGTTTTTATAGATTGTCATAAATATCGTCTCAGCTCGTGAATTTCGATTGACCTCCAGGCGCAATGCAGTCAATGTCTTCCATTGCAGGACCACTGGAGCTGTTAAAGCAGCCCCAATCTGCTTCTCTCTCCCACTTGTGCTCAACTAGCAAGGAGGCTCCCCTATGGCAAAAATCGTAAAGAAAATGAATATCCTTTCTCCTTCATTTTTATTGCTCCACCTGTTGACGTATAAGGGTGAAGATGTACAGTAACAAATCCCAAAGTTGCAAAGGGCAAGTAGACGGAAAACAATGAATGATCACACGTTTTCTTTTTTTTTTTTTTTTTTTATAAATCTTCCTGAGGCAAAAGATGCACGGACGAGAGCATATGAAAGGAAAACAAGTGCAATGAAAGACACAATAACACTGAGTATTTACTGCTCCTTCCAGCCACCCAATTTCAACCTTGTGCTGGTTATTGCAATGTTATTGCCCCCCCCCCTTAATAATAGGGCTAACATTTCTATCTATATCCATATATATTCCATATATATAATTCACAAAGTGGTTTTTGTTGTATTCATGTAGTTTGAAGCTTAGAAAAATATAAAAAATTGACGCTGTAAAATAAAATCGAGTTCAAATATTTCATTGGTCTTTTCATGATTTAACAATAATATATACTGTCCATCAAAAGCCATGTTTTCAGAAATTGTTCTACAATTAAAATACATCTTTTGATTTCTTCCATGTAGAAATCTAATTGAAAATAGGAATGATCAGTTTGTAAAAGCATTGTTCGAATAATCATATTTTTATTGTTGTCTTCAATAACCAAAAAAGGATTACTGAAACTATTCAGCTTGCTGTGAAACATGGTATAATGAAGTAATAGGACAACCTTTTAAAGTCCTGAGACTTTTACATTTATCCATTTTATATAACTGTAATTTTGACTGTAGAGTTTTGATGGACAAATGAAATCGCTGGCTAATTCTTATCATTTTAAAATGCTATTTGTGAGCACAGAGTGAGATATTGAAACGGGTGTCATTTTTGTAAAAAGAGTTTTATCAAGCTTAAAATGCCACTGCAGATTTATACAGAGAAGTGCACTAAAGGATAAAAAAAAAAAAAAAAAAAAAAAATATTATAAAACTTGTACTATGTGGCACTGAGTTTTCTTGGCATTGGTGATGCCGTTATGTGATATGGTCACGTGACAAAAACAATAAGACCGTAAGGATGCATGTCATTGTGTGTTATGAATGTGTTTGTGGTTTACTGTAGAGATTTGGCCTTCATTTAACGTGTAGCATCAACGGTTGCAAAAAGGTCAATAATCAATTTATTTCAATGGAAAAGTATTCAGGTCTTTTACATATACACCTGGTGGCTGGGAAGCATGGAACAGATGGATCATGTCTTCTAATCAGGACTTCCTGTACAGTACATTATGTACTCAGTGATATATCACCAATCCTAATAGTTCAAAATAGAGACAGGATGAGCCTTCACTAAATTCTAATTCAGCAATCAATGCACTTGTGTGGCCATGATGTGTTTAATGAAGCTGCTTTCGTTAAACTGATTCTTTGTTCACTTAAAATAATGGCGGACATGAAGAGAGCTCAATATCCTCCTGTCAACTGCCAGATCTTTGTAGTCAACCGAGCAGTGGGACCTCAAAATCTGTTTCTACACAGCAACATATACCATGCTGGCCATTTAGTCGCCGACTCATGAAACGTTGTGTGTGTAGGCGGCTTGGACCGTTTGGCAAAACATGTTCGTTCACCACCCACACCAACACACACATCAGTCTGGGAACCCTGATTTCGCTCATGCCTCTGACCTCTTCAGCTGACTCTGCACTCCCTGCCAAGAGAAACATCATAAGCTGTCTATATTGTAAACGAATGGAAACGCAAGGGGGGGGGGGGGGGGGGAAGCACTACATTTGAGAGCAACAGACTCCCACGTACGTCTTTAAAATGCTTCAACCAGCTGCTTTAGGGTAAAAATATCTAAATCTAACTAAATCTTTTTCTTCCTTTCACTGCTTTATTCAGCTATTCATATAGCAGACATTGTGTGGAAACAACCTTAGCACTGAAAGCTAGATGAGAAGAGTGTAATGGGGTTTTAGCATCATGTCACCTGTACATGAAATGAAGTTTGCGCCGTGAATGCTAAACAAACAGACAATTACGCACTTACTGCGCCTATTTGCTGTCGAAGATGCATGTAGCTGAAAGGTTAAATCAAACATCCTCCCAGAACCAGCAGATGAATAAGCTGAGATGGCTACTCCTCACTCCCTTAACTCCCATATGTAATGGGCTTCATTTGTGAATGGCGAGAACGTAGGAATGGGATGTGAACACTAAAGTCAGCGCCTTGCTGCAACCATCAAGCTCCTTTTGTATTCTATGAGCTTGTGCTTTCTGAAATGCAAATAAATCACTCCTTTGTACGAATATGCTCACATATTTTCCATGGAGAATCTGGAAATAGGGGTCTCCACAGGGCCATATGAACACCGTGACTCCTAACAATGCAGCATAAAATAGACTTCTAATACAACTCGCAATACAGAGAATTTTCCACTGAGAGCCATGACAATGCAGATGCAAGGAAATTATTCAACATCGCTCAACCATTTTCATATACACTGAACATCGGAAAAAGCTAATCATCTGCAGCGTTTGAGGTGGGACAGTTAGAAGTCTCCTGCTACTGTGCTGGCCCAGCTTTAACAAGCAGTATTCTTTAGAAAGGCAATCTTGAACAATTTCATGTTTTTATTCCAGATCTCTGATATGGTTATATTAACAATCTTTTAACACACTCTTTCAACAAACTTTCCTGATATTAACCCGATGCCCCCTGGAAGCCCCACCCCCTAACATTTCATCCACCACTCTCATCTTGACTCGAATTTACTGATCGAAACATTCATATATATATATATATATATATATATATATATATATATATATATATTTTTTTTTTTTTTTTAAATAGACAGTGAGTTCAACAATGTAAAAGCAAAATGCACCATTATACTGTATTTTCAAATATATAGTTAACAGACACTATATGCCACATACTGTATGACATGTACTGTATGTCAGACTGCATGCCAGGTTCTTTTAGCCATGTCACTGTGGGTTGTGTACTGAAGGTTATGTGCTGTATGTCAAGTTCAGTATGACAGTAGGAATCCACTCCTCTTCCTTTCATCTAGACTTGCATTTTATTTCACATAAAAAAATTAAGTAAAATTATCAATATATAGATTTAGCTTTAATACTTGTGAACAACACTGAATAACTTGTTCGAAACTATCAAAAAAAAGTCTCACTCATGAGAGGAACCAAACTCAAAAATATATTATTCACTAGATTACAGTATAAATAATCCCTTTCTCTAATTAGCCATTGTAAGAATGGTCAGATCTCTTCATGATCCCAGACCCTGAGAACTGCCATGCAACAAAACAATAAACCATCTAATCTGAGGAGAGGATCTCTTTAATCTGAGGAAAGAAAGCCATTTGTTCAGCTGCCCTCTCACCCACCCTTGAGCGCCTTTTTCCCTCTTGGGGAGATGGCCAGGTCATGGAAAGGTGACTTAGAAGTTCCCAAAATTCAAACAACTGTACTTGCATAATGTAATAATTAGTTGATTATGTAGCCTGGTGTTACTGTAAATCTATGACCATGATAGTACAAACTAAAGGCTCATGAATGGATGGAGCATCGAGCACAACGTCCGGGACCTTCTGATTTCTGACTATCACTGACTTAGCAAGTTATGACCAAGTGACTAAACCAATTATTCTTTATGAATGAGCAAGCATTGAGCGGCCAACTTAAAGAATATTAGTTTACCGTTACATCCTCTGACTAAGATTCGGACTCACCAACTTGCCTCCGTGAGCAGGTATTGTTAGCCAAGCACAAGGCTCTAAGAGACTCCGGGTTCATAATTAATGATTAATTTAAAAGACGGAATGTTCAGAACAATCTATTAAAATTATAGTAGAAATACAACCAATAAAGTGATCAACTTGAATTAGATATATTCAAGTAAAATTTTTATTATAAATTGGAGTCAGATTAGAGGTAAAAAAAAAAAAAAGTGGATTCTGTCAGGCGTGAACGGAGGCGGAAGCCAAAGTGAAAGCAAATC
>JAAIIK010000095.1:855612-869588 GCA_014706435.1 Silurus glanis
GGCGCGGAGGCAGCGACGGGAAAGCGTCGGTAGTCCGAGGTGCGCTGGGGATGATGCACGCTACCGTGGAGAGAGCGCGGAGTCCGGGAAGAGACGGAGCGTAGCGGGAGAAGCATACGCGGAGAGAAGCATCACCGTGAACCTGCACAGACACACACGAACATGCACGCACGAACATACAATAACGGACAGCAAGCGTATGTGAGTGTGAGGCTTTTATAGGTGGTGTGATGGGTGCATGAAATTAGTCCCAGGTGATCGGGATGAGCCCGAGAGCAAGAGCGAGGTGCGTCGGGGAATCCCGGGGTATGACAGCCTCCGAAGGGGGCGTGGCAGTGGGATTCCTGACAGATTCATGCAACAAATTGATATCCATTTTAGTAATCTTTTACAGCAGCACAAGAAAGACTAACAGGCAGCGTACCTTCACCCACGCCAGTGGATTCCGTCCTTGGGCCATTGGGTGGGCACCCTAGACCATCAATGCAGTTCTTTAAATTATTACATTTCTAATAGTTTTAACATAAAGTCTATTTGGTTAAAGTTATGACCTGTTCACTCACAGCAAAATTGCTCACTTAAACTGCAAAACTAAATTCATGGTTTCTAAGTTGACCCCAGTAATGTCATTTATCTGACACATTGATGTCTTATTATCTGTTTTTAGTTTATTTTTGCCTAAAACAAACTATACTGAAAATGTACTTCATACTTCGATTCCTGACCTTAGCACCACCACGATTGACTAAAAATTCACCTTGAGTGAACCTTAAAAAATACAAATGCACGAGTGATAAAGAGGTATTTTCCTTTGCACGTTGCATTATCTAAGCAGCTACATACTTGAGCATCACTATAACAGGGGGGTCTAAAAACTCAGGACCCATGCATATGTTGTTATACCTCATTAGAGTTAGGAGTACAGAAAGCAAAGTGGGATCCATGCAGGTGATCATCCCTACAAACTCCCGATCCCCCTACGCTTTACATCAAAAGCCAAACGCACACAAACTAGACTTGCCTGCTGACAATGGAACAGATCGCCTGCCGTGGGTTGCTAGGGTGCCATTGCGATTGGGACAGACTCTATAATCCTACAGCACTTACATCGATATTAAAGCAACTGAATGGCGTGGCAAAAAAACTGTTACAAAACTGATGACACTGCAAAGCTTCTTTCATGCAATGTTAAATAAGTATTCTTATATTACTAGATAACTTATTCTATTGATAACAAAATGGTTACCTTGACTTCACAAAAAGTCAGTAGTTTGGTACTTTTTATATATACAGTACATCAGGAAAGTATTCAAGGCGATTCACTTTTTTTGCACATTTTCTTGTGTTACGGCCTTCCGAAATCGATTAAATTCATTATTTTCCCCCAAAATTCTACAAACAATACCCCGTAAAGACAACGTGAAAGAAGTTTGTTTGAAATCTTTGCAAATGTATTAAAATCTAAACAACAAAAAACACATGTACATAAGTATTCACAGCCTTTGCTCAATATTTTGTTAAAGAACCTTCGGCACCAATTTCAACTTCGTCTTTTTTGTCTTGGAACACCTATGTTTGGGCAGTTTCTCCCATTCTTCTTCGCAGAACCTCTCAAGCTCCACCAGGTAGAATGGGGAGCATTTTCAGATCTCTTCAGAGATGTTCAAGTCTGTTCTCTGGCTGGGCTACTCAAGGACATTCACAGAGTCATCCCATAGCCACTCATTTGTTATCTTGGCTGTGTTGTGTCGCTGTCCTGTTAGAAGATGAACCGTCACCCCAGTCTGAAGTCCAGGGAGCATGTTTTTATTCAGGATGTCTCTGTATATTGCTGCATTCATCTTTCTCTCGATCCTGACTAGTTCCTGCTGCTGAAAAACATCCCCACAGCATGATGCTGCCACAACCAAGTTTCACTGGTGGGATGATAGTGGCCAGGTGATGAGCAGTGCCTGGTTTCCTCCAGACATGACACTTGGCAATCAGGCCAAAGAGTTCAATCATTGTTTCAACAGACCAGAGAATTTTGTGCCTTTTGGCAAACTCTAGGCGGGCCCTCTGGCCTTTTACTGAGGAGTGGCTTATGTCTGGCCACTCTACTTTACAGGCCTGGTTGCTGCAGAGATGGTTGTTCTTCTGGATGGTTCTAATTTCTCAACAGAGGAACTAATTTGCTCTTTCAGAGTGACTATTGGGTTCTTGGTCACCTCTTTCACATTGTCCTTACGAGATACTGATTGTAGAGTTTTGAGAAAAATAATGAATTTGATCCATTTTAAAATAAGACGGTAACAACAAAATGTGGAAAAGGTGAAGTGCTGTGATTAGTTTCCGGTTGCACTGTAAGGCTCGTTGGATCATAGAGCATCGAGACAATGACAGGAAAACAAGAGCAGATCCACATTAATTGTGACATGAACATGGACATTAATTGTGACAAATTCAAAATATATAAGCGGTAATAACTGAGCAACGTATTTATAAACATGTCTATAAATCAGTATCTTTAGAAAGATTCCCCCCAAAAAGTAAACTTGTTTACTATTTTAGCGACCAATCTCATTATGAAATTTCAAACCTTGTTTGTTTTTTTTTCCCTAAAGTGATAACTCATCTTGTAAACTCACAGAAAGCTGGCAAAGCCAAGGGTTTTTATTTGCCTGTGACAACCATCTGTTTCCTCATAAAACATTCCGTGACAAATTGGAAATGCCCATTCGCGGAGATGACAAGGACGTTGTGCTCTTTCTGACGAGAATGATCTACGCTCCAGATTTTGAGAAGTGCAGCAGAACTCGCTGCGTTGGTTTTGTGCTAACAATCTGTGACTGCCACATTTGTGTTATTTCACCAACTACAAGAAGGGCTCTTTAGGAACTGCATCTGTTTAGTACTCCAACTGTTTGTATATGCATTCAGTTTTTAACCAGATATCCCGGCCCTAATGCACACATCTTCTCTCAAACAGATGCCCTGTGAAACTTTCTTTGGCAAGCTTTCTAAAGGCTAAACAAGAAATGATAAGTGCGTCTCTTATTGGAATCTGTATCTGTTCAATCAGAATATCCCAAGGTCCTGCTAATATTAAACAAGCCATATACACACTTAATGTGCACTGTGTCGAGAAGAGTAAAAAAAAGGCTAAAGTGTCTGCTGATGTCCTTGCTATAATGACACGCCAGTACTGATAAGGGAAGGAAACATCTGAGAGCACAAGACATCATTCAGAGGAAAAGCTTAGAGCATGGAATTATATTTTTGAATAATCAAGGTCTTGACTTGCTTGAACTGCTTTATTGCCATTCACAAGATAATAAGATGAAGCCAATTTGATTGTGATCTGATTGTCCAGGGATGTATGACTGCTTCTTCCAGGAGGCCTGGCCCAAATGTTCGCGTGTTTGTTTCCAAGATTCAATCAGAACTGGATTTCCGGAATGAGCAATGCTTAATACATCATTGTATGTGTATTGCCTTTACAGTTCGAATACTCAAGTGGAGGCTTCAGTGAAGTAGACAGGTTTGAAAAATGGGTCAGTGACAGGTTGTGTGTCTGTTTATGTGTGTGTAGCAAAGTTTGGGTGGTGAATCTGCTTCTCTTCTACCCTCCTGCCCTCTACTGAGCAATATAGAAAACTCAGCACCTGAGAAGCAGACCACAGTAAACTCCCTGTAAATAGAAGGGTCCAGATAGTGCAGGCAGACGGCTTAGCCACTAGGGCAAAAACTAAATTAAAAGTGTGCTATGGGCTGCTCTTGCAGGAGATTATGGGTGGCACTGTCTCAGTGACTCCCACACATCGGGAGATCTAATACAGCAAGCTGTTTACTCAGGCTTTGGAGATATTTCTTCAGAATTAAGCCAAGATTCTGAACTGTCACTCATCGAGCCCCTGCTCCTGGCTGGACGAGTTTTCATCGTCACACATCTCCACAAATTTGCTGAGTCCTGAGTTTCCAGAATTCTCTCCTCATTAATTCGACATTGAACGTTGATGAAAATGATGAGCTGACAGTGAAAGCTCGACGTTCGAGTTTGTTGAGCGTTTTTCTTCCAATTAAATGGCATTTTAATTACGCTAGTAATGTCCCGCTGTGACACCAGCATGGGAGACGACTGCTAACTTCTAATGGGAATTACAAACCTACAGTACCAGAGACAAATTAGCAGCAGAATCGCTAACATCAGAAATATTTCATGTCGTTCGTGTGGATTTCGCATTTAATGGAAAATTAAATTTGTATTTGTATTAGATTCTGTGCATGTTGTACCCATGTGCATTTGTGCGTGTGTGTGTGTGTGTGTGTGTGTATATGTGACTCACCAGCTCATGATAAATGGCCACTTGGCGTTGGCATTCTGCTAATATAGTGGGAGGTATGAAAATTGGATGTACCTGTTAATATTGGTTTTGACTAATGATCCCTCCTGTTAGTCATGCACAAAAGGGGACTAATGAGGGTGACGTCCGGTTATTAATGAGGAAATACAATGTTTATTATGCACCATGTTGTCCGCAAATGAATGGGTGTGAAATGTGATCTATTTGGATATAATTGCAGCGCAGCTATCCTCAGATTGCTTTCTTACAGTTCCTATGAGGAGGGCAGAGAGAGAATGGTACTGATTAGCTTCTCTGCAGTATGACAGAGAGGCCAGGCCTCTATTTCCCTGTTCATTCATTTCCTCATCCTCCATGCTTAATGTGATCAACAATCACATTAGATTCAGGGAGCTGATTAAGACACTTGCACACATCTTGCCTGCACGTATCAGGCCGCTTCTACTCTTTCCTTGCGATTTGACTGTAAGCAACATGCCCAGGATGGTATGAAGGACTGTTTTTCTTGCCAAGAATCCTGATTCTCACAGCCTATCAGCTACAGTCATGTCAAGTGACTAGACAGACTGAAATTCCTCTAAATCTGAAAACCACATTGATGCAACCACATTGTTGCTCTATGGAGAGGGCTTGGAATTGACACTTGTGGATTTAAATTCAACTTTGGTGCGGTTTATATGACCAGTGAGGACGTTACAATGTAGGAGCAGCTAATAACCCGCTGTATAAAAGACACGACAAGTGCGCTGTGGAAAAATGGCAGCACAGAAACTATTAGAGACAGATAGGTTTGTGATACATTGACAAAGGTGAGCTAGATGCATTATAACCAGAAAGCAGCACATAGTAGAAATAAACACAGTCAAAAGGCTTTCTATGATACAAGTTCAATCTGGTTCTGCAATGATTCGATATTTGACAAGACCACAATTACAATTTGACTGTAGCTTCTGTTTTATATGAGACTTCCTTTGTTCACAATCTAGGTTGTCATTAATTTGTGAAAAATAGAAAATTACAAATTTAAATATCAATGCTAGTCTGTTTTAGGTTAGATTCTCTCAATTCTTCTTTTTTTACACACTATAATCAAGTTATTATCTGTTGCAAAAAAAAAAAAAATCAATGTTATTGTTTCATTCATTCATTCCAATCATAGGCTTTGAAAAACAAATAAGTAGTAATAATACCAGAAGCAGTAGTAGTAGTAGAAGCAGTAGTAGTAGTAAGTTCGTTACTGTACTTGAGTAGATTTTTCTAGTATTTACTTCAATATTTATTTTTCAGAAAACGTTTTACTTTCACTCATTTCATTTTCTACACAATTATCTGTACTTTCTACTTCTTACATTTTTAAACCAGACTCGGTACTTCAGTTGTAATCTATTTGGTGACTATTTTTTCTTCTCATTGCACGCTTTTTGCAGCCAATCAACCTATTTCTTATCATTGCGTTGCTTTTTCAACCAACCACTGGTATATCATTTTTGGCACAGACATAGGCTAACCTACAACGCTAACAACGAGCAAGGCAGGAGGCAACAAGAAGTATGGGGACTGAGAACAGAGACTTTCCTGATCAGCATCATCTTTTCTCTGCTTTTGTTCTATATGGCGGTTGTTCAGCAATGAAAATTACAAAATTGAAAATTATTTTGTATTTATATATTACTAGGACTTGAGGTTCAGTTACCAGTGTCACACTAAAACAGGTAGTAATGGCTACATGTCAGAGCCCATAGTGCTTTACTTTAACTTGAGTAAAAAGTGTAGTCAGTACTTAAGTTTAACCAGAGCCTTTTAAAACATGAGTATCTTTCTACTTAAAGGAAGGATGTGTGTACTTTTGCCATCTCTGTAGTAGTATTAGTAGTAGAAGTAGAAGCAGCAACAGTAGTAACATGAGTAGTAGCAGCAGTAGTAGCAGCAGTAACAGGAGAAGTAGCAATAGTAGTATAAGTAGTAGTAGTAGTAGTAGTAGTAGTAGTAGTAGTAGCAGCAGCAGCACTAATAATAGTAGTAGCATTATTAGTAGCTGCAATAGTAGTAATAGTAGGTGGCAACAGCCATAACTGTAAATACAAATGTAAATGCATTATTTGGAGTAGTATTCATACTAGAAGTAGTAGCAATAGTACTAATATTAGCAGCAGCAGTAGTAGTAGTTGTAGTAGTAACAGCAGCAGCGGCAGCAGTAGTAGTAGTCATAGTAGTAATAATAGCAACAATAGTAGTAGACATCATAACGTATTGTTACTAGTAGCAACAGCAGCAGTAATAGTAGTAGTACTAGCAGCAGTACAAGCAGCAGCACTAATAATAGTAGTAGTATTAATAGTAGCTGCATTAGTTGGAGTAGTATCCATGCTAGAAGTAGTAGCAATAGTACTAATATTAGCAGTAGTAGTAGTAGTAGTAGTAGTAGTGGTAGTAACAGCAGCAGCAGTTATAGTCAGTAGTAATAGTAGCAACTAGTAACTAGTAGTAGCAATATTACTAGTAGTAGCAGCAGCAGTAGTAGTCATAGTAGTAATAGTAGCAACTATAGTATTAGACATCATAACGTATTGCCACTAGTAGTTGTAGCAATATTACTAGTAGCAGCAGCAGCAGTAATAGTAGTAGTATTTGTATTAGTAGTAGCATCAGCAGCATTAATAGTAATTGTAATAATAGTAGCAGCAAAAATAGTACTAGTAATAGTAACAGTGTTAGTGGCAGTACTAATAGTACTAGTATTATCAGCAGCAGCGGTAGTAGTAGTAGTATTAGTAGTAGTAGTAGTAGTATTAGTAGTAGTAGTAGTAGTAGTAGTAGTAGTAATGTAGCCCCAACCCAAAATGTCCACCATAAAATTCCACAATATTATAACGGCTCCTCGTTTACAAAAATAGTTGTCGTTATGCTCAGTAAAAACTATTTTGTCTACAATTCGCTCGAAATACACAGGAAGCTTTGTAATTTTACTATTTTTTTTATAATAAGGCTATCACAATTTTTATATTATATACCCAATAATCTTCATTCGCATATAAGCACCAGCTATGCTTAGCATTTCCCATAAATCTCTGAAGGGAAAGCAATAGATTCTTCACTATGCTGCTTCTCTCTAAGGCACCGGCCTAAAATGCTCATTGTGTGACAAGGGGATGAAATTGAAACCTAGTCATCTGTTTAAATATCCCAGTTATTGTCAGATCCTAATGAAAACTATTTTTCAGTGTTATATCTGGATAGGGGAAATTACATTTAAAAAAAAAACAAAGAAAAAAAAAAACAAACCAAGAGAGGCTGACTGATGAAATGGGAGGAGGGTGGTGATTGGATGACTACACAGCATCCCCGACTGATACTACATTGCCTCTTCATCTGGGAGTATGGTTTTTGCTCATTGTGAAAGTGAACAATGAAAAGTGGGCTCACTATGTTCTGCTTGCTTTCTCCCTGATGAATTCACTTAATGACAATGAATTACATTAATGCTCCGAATCCACAGAGACCTGCTGCTGCACAGCGTATATTTCCAAAGTCGACGGCTTTGTTAATTACATAATCTGTCCCTGAGATATTTTATACTGATGGGATTCCTCCTGTACATTATCACATCATTCAAGAGAACTCTAATCTGTGTTTATGTTCCATAGTCCACTTGTGTTTACACCGGAAAAAATCCTACTAAACGGTACCTTTCATTGTACCTGGGGTGGTACCCAGTAAAGATATTTTAGTATCTTTGATCTATAGTAGTCTTAAACTATTGAAAGGTACAAGTATGGTCCATAAAGCCAAATTGTTAATAATAAGTCATACACTATAAGCCTAAACGTTTGTTAACTTCTCGCAATCACATCCGTGCGGTTTCTTTCCCACATAGCTGGCACAAAGTTGGAAGGACACACTTGTATAGTATGTCTTTGTATACTCTACAATTTTCCATCACTGGAACCAACAAGGTCTAATTCTTACTGATAAAAGATCACAAACCCCTACAGCCATGCTTCCAGATTTAATGGAACGCCTTCCCAGAATAGTGAACCCTATTATAATGGCAACTGAAATGTACAAAAAAGCACATATGGGTGTGATGGTCAGGTGTCACCAAACTTATGACCATATGGCTTATATATATTTCTGCTGTTCGTCTTCGAGGTGACCTGTGCGCTTGAACCGCCAAGCAGGTGTGAACTAGCTAGCTCTGTGTTCAGACAGCTGTTCCTGTCACCACTTTCACACCATAAAAAGTGTTGTCTCCGAAAATAGTACCGCACCAATGGTAGCCATTAGAGAGCACGCATCTAGCCTGTCAGTTCCATTTCCCACAGAAAGGGAGGACTTAACCTGACAGACATCATGGTGCACTGACACATACAGACGAGTGCAGTCAATCTGCCCACTAAATCGTGTGATTTACAAGCCGCGTTCGGATAAAAGCCAATTTACTTGCCAGCGATTTCCTGCGGTGGATTTGCCCCATGACATTAAGTGCACACATATGGTAAAGTTGCATGTAATAGGATTACTGTGATTAATACAGCCCACCAATTGGAATGTACAAAACATAGCAATCAGGGACGCTACACTCTTTCACTCCACCACTCTGAAGGCAGGGACAGCTGCCAGTCAAGGAAAAATTCCAGCACGTTGAGTGCTAGTGCTTTATTAAATGAGTCTGGTTATTACAATGTCTTTCTCAATAACTAAACGACCAATGCAGGTGACGATCACTATTATTTCCTGTGCTATTTGGTGCAGGTGAAGAAATGGAATAAAATGTAATTGTTTGAAGCCACTGCATAATAAAAAAAAATCATCACATTTATTGCAAAGCAGTGTCAGAACTGGCTCTATTGAGATGCATAATGGCAGTGAATGTGATCTACATGTTTGCAATAGTAATTGAGTGAACTGCAGGTTGAAAGAGTGCTGCCATTTAAACAGATACTACTGCTGAAAATGTGCCTTGATAGGAGCTGCTAGAACCAAACAATGTGATTAAATCATCAGTAAAAATGCAGTGCAAATTCATCACATAGCAAGGGCAGCAGGTAGCATTGCTGACTCACAGCTCCAGAGTTTGAACTTTAGCTTTTAGGTTCATCTATATTAGGGATGAAACTGAGTGTGTTCTGAGTGTGTACTAATAGGAAGGTGATTGCCCCATTACAGGCAGCCACAACAGTCGACTAAAAGACCAGCATCATTAACATGAACGTGCAGTGGGGACTTCATGTATTTATAGAATTAGTAACTGTCTGCTTGTTTTTTAAAAAGAAAGAAAGAAAGAAAGAAAGAAAGAAAGAAGTACAAACAAAGAATAAAGGAAGGAAGGAAGGAAGGGAGGAAGGAAGGAGACAAAGAATAAAGGAAGGAAAAAGAGGATTGAAGGAAGGAAGCTGGTTTAAATAAAAATACAAAAGTAGATATTTAGTTAATTGAAAATGAAAGAAAAGAATTAAAGAAAAGAAAAGAATAATAATTAGAAGACATATTTGGAGCATTAATCACACACTCAGCTCATAAGAGTATGCAGATAGTCTTATGTACTCTGTCAGAATTTTCTGTATTTTTCCTCCATTAGGTAGCTCCTTTTGCCCATAGATGTGTATGAGTAAGCAGACTGGTGTCTAATCCATGGCGTATTCTCACCTCGCTGTCTGCAGAGACTCTGGATCCACCGTGACCCTATCCAGGATAAAGCGCTTACTGAGGATAAATACATTAATAAATATCCATCACTGTCCTGTGGCTGTGAAATGAATTACGAGGGTATGGGCTGTAGAACTATGTCCATCTTGGAAAGAGAGCAAAAAAAGTCAAAACACTCGCTCGTTCAGAATTCTAATGACCAAACGTAGCGCTGAGCTCATGTCCAAGCAAATCGTGCTACGACAGGAGGGCGTGACACCCCACACACTCTCTGTCCAAATCTGAACCTATTAAATCCTTTTTTTCGCAAACCCTCCAGCTGATGATTAATGAGAAAGCAAGTGAGGGACAGTAAATTAATATTGCCTAACACAATTTTAAACAATATCCTACAATAAAGTGCACAGCTGCAGCACTTCCAAGAACCCAAGAATAAAGCAAGCTTGTGGTGTTCCCGATAACAACCCATTTCAGCAATTTTATGACACCATAAACCCAGACCTTCAACCAGCGCCTCACATCTCCAGGCCTGATTTCCATTTCTTAACGCTCATTCCGTTCCATTAATCTCTTTATGCAGTTCAACCTTGCAAAACACAAACAACATTCTCCGAGTTAATGTTTTTCATCTGGTGCAATTAAGCATTCATAAAAGACTGCCAAAGCAAACCAGTAAACCATAAAACCTCAGCCTTCCTTCTGTGTAGAGGGTGGATTTCCAGGGTTGTCGCTAAGATCACGTGGCTTTGAAAAGTGAGGTGAAAGCCGATCAGCCTCCTTGTCCAATGAGTGCTGGAAGCATGCCTATGAGGATTTTGTGGAAATCTGCAGAGGATCTTAACATCTGTCCACTGGCAGGAGAAAATATCCTCACAGCCAAAAGCCTCTATCTTCACTCGCTTCTGCCACAGACGATTGCACCAGGACTGCGTGGTCTCCAAGCTCTCAGATGTGATATTCTCCTAACAGACTGTCCCCCTTTGTTATCCTCCAACTCCTTTACCTTCTGTCTGCTCTCGGGGAGAGAAGAGGAGAGGAGAGGCATCTCATCAAGGTCCTGAGACTAGAATGAGTAACACCCACCAAATGGCACTGCAGACAATCGTGTCAAAATGAGCACACTTTTTTAATCTGATTGGTCAGAAAGAGTTTTTCTTTTTTTTTCTATAACAGCAGTTATAGTTCCAGTTGTGAAAAATCACAGGTTGATAGTCACACTCATTTTAATTTACAACAACTCATCTGCAAAGCAGACTTGCTACAAAATTCATGTGTAATAATGAACACATCTAAAAAAATTTATTATATGGTGAGGTTTTCTGAAAGGAGAGCACTATGCAACATTTCTGGAAAGAGGCTCTAGGGTCTGTACTTTTGTTTTCCAGAGTAGTTTGTGTTTTGTGGATTTTCCCAGTAAGCTAGAGGAGGTTCTGATTTATTAAATTCTAGAAACACAATAAATAAATAAATGGAAAACTGGAAAGAGTGGTTTGTGCTACTAAGTTAGTCCTTGATACCAAGGACTAACTATAGTTACAATTAGAAAATGTGCCTTGGAACATAATTTCCACTGAGACAGGACAGGACAGGACAAGAAGCTAGATTGAGATCAAATATATCATGTTACTCCTCAAACTTTTTACATAGCCATTAGTGTTTAGCTTACAGGACCTCGCAATCAGCAGTAACAATGTGTTGGATTTTTTAATACGAGCCATTTCAACCAAGTTCGAAAGAAAAAATTTACTCATTAGAATAGTTAGACATTTATGAACATAACAATGACAACTTTTTTTTTTTTTTTTTTTTTTTTTTACGCTGGTGATTCTTATGACTGGTAGAAAATCTGATGAGTAGCTGAAGTACAGAATAAAGTTAACAAAAAACTCAAACGCAAAACTGTTCAATGGGAGGGAGGAAACTTACATTTTAAATGTATATATTGTACAAATGTCATAAAACAAGATTTTTTTTATGGAGTTTTTCAGAGAACTTTTCCTTTTTTATTGAGTTTAAAATCCTCATCTCATGACTGCAGCCCTCACTGCTATTGTTCTTTATGAGCCAGTTATAGACCTGCAAGGCCAAGTGTCACTCTCCTGTTGCAGTTCTGGACTGATATTTGTTATTGATCGTGCTACCCTTTTTATTCCAAGAAGGCATGCCTTTCCTTGTTATTCCACCCACCAGCAGGGCCCGGTGGGAGCACTGGGCAGGGTTGGGCTTAGTGTCTTGCCTACCCAATCAAAGTTTTATTTTATTATTTAAGCCAGAGGAAAAAACAGCACAGAAAATACCAGCATGATTTCTAAGTTCTGATTAGGTGGGCAGCCTACAACCAATGAACAATTATCAGTCTGCAACAGTCCTACCCAAAGCCCCGCCCCAAGAGCGAAGAATAGTTTTTCACCACTCACCTCACACTCCTTTCAGTTCGACACGTTACAAGCTTCAGCTTCATACTGACGTTTTTATCTACTTTTCTCAGTTTGTGATTGTTGTACAGCAGCTAACGGATGCTCGTTTAACCGGCGTTACATTTTATTACACCTTATTCAACTGCCGTTGGAAAAACATACATAAATAAAAAACTCTCAACAGAGTCGTAGGCTGATTTATCTTAAGTTTGTTATCTAGCGTACCAGTGTAGATTTATTCATTGATAGAGACTCAAAACACTTTTGTACGTCGCACGTGAGGACATGCCGCAAATGTAAATATTGTTTCAACTTGACATGTGTGATGTAGGTTTTTTAAGCCTATAAGCAAGCCTAGTGCTGCATGTGTCTGTAACAATACTGCTATTAGCACATCAGAGGCTATAGCTAATTTCTGTTTACCCTCACGTAGCACTGCACCTCCTCAGTCCTCAACAAGTGCCCTAAATCATCCCCTACTCCTGGCTGTTTCAGCCCCAGATCAGGCGGCTCATGATTTCAACAACTATTTAATTAGCTAATTACTCAAAGCATGCTTTCGGTAATGTATGCCACTCATTTAATCTTTCTTGGTCTCGCACACAACCATGGCTAAACAACCATGGCTAAACATCAGGAACTCTCATCAGGTGAGAGTTCCTTCTCCACACTGTCAAGAATCCTAACTCCTTATCATTACACCATGCTACATAAAAGAAAGAGGATGGATGGACAGAACAATAACTGGAAAAAAAGAAAGAAATTGGGATGCAACTGATAAACAATACAAATAAAGTTTTAGGTTGCTGTTGGCTATAAATGAATAAGGTGAGGGGAAAAAAAATAAAAAAGATTGAATTACATTTTTTCAAGTGGCGAAAAAGAAAAGTGGTTATATAATGTTCTGATACTGCCTTTTGTTAAGTAATGATAAGTTGATTTAGGATTTAATTTGATTTGAAATCTAATCTGATCCAATAAAAACAAGATTTATGGAGTTTAAATTTTCAAAGTTGTTCACATTAGCACTATTCAGTTTTAGTTTTTTTTTTCTAATTTAGTAAACAATAATTATGGTATTAGGGCTACCACTAATTGCCCACCTATTATTGGTGCCAGCCCAGCTTAATATAATTGGCAAGAACCTGCCCTGCGCACCAGGTACAGTAACTGCTCCATTCTCCAGATAAACCCTGCACACACCCATGCACATAAAACACCAAATCAGTCAATCTGAGAGAATACAGTTTTTGAGATTCCTAACTAATATTATAAAATGATAATATTCAGCATTTGGAACCTGTAGTGACAAGCTACCATGCTAGCTGCTCTACTTTCTAACCTGCATTATGCTGCATGGATGGGCACTTTCCCAAAACATCTTTCAAAGGAAATTTAATAGTCCAGTAGTCGCTGTGACTGACGGCAGTTTGTACGGGAAAAGAACAAAAGGTAATAGGAAATAAAGACTGATGACAGATGATGATATGCATGCTCTATAGTAGCACTTCACTATCTCATTTGAGAGAGAGAGAGAGAGAGAGAGAGAGAGAGAGAGAGAGAGAGAGAG
>JAAIIK010000095.1:869598-882843 GCA_014706435.1 Silurus glanis
AGAGAGAGAGAGAGAGAGAGAGAGAGAGAGAGAGAGAGAGAGAGAGAAAATTAACTATAATTAGAATGATTAAATATCAATGATTAAATGTTCCTATTAATGATGATTTATGTAATTGAATTCACTGGGATGCAATATGATGGCGCTGTAATTTCAAGATGCAAATCAACCTGTGTCTTCAACACTCAGAGCATGAGACTCAACCGTACGTCGACCGTCTTAACGGCTGGTACATTTCTGGTCATTTTAATAGGAACACCTGTACACCTGGTCATTTATGCAGTCACCCAATCATATGGCAGCAACAACAAACAAACAAGAAAACATTCAGTGAACAGCAGCTATGTGGGTACAAATGTCTTGTTGGTGAAAGTAGTCAGAGGAGAATGGCCAGACACACAGGGGGTATGGGAGGGGCTACGGGTGCTGAAAAAGCACCTTGCATAACGACAATGACCAGAAAAGCTTTTTTTTTTTTTCCAACAACTCTCAATCAGATGAGCTACAACAGCAAAAGGTTCTACTTTTATCAGCCAAGAACTGGATGTGAAGCTACAATGAGGAGAGACTCGCTGAAAATAAACAGTTGGAAACTGTTAGCTGTGCGGTTTCACTGAACCTGTGCCCACTGAAGGTTTAAATTCCTTATAATCCAGCCAGGCTGACAGCAACAAAGATGTCACTGAGTTTCTGTTTTTATTCCCCTCATCCTGATGTTTGATTTGAACTCTTGATATGAAGCTCTTGACCTGTACTGAGGAATTGCATAAATAAACAGGGGTACTGAGTTCCTATCAAAGTGTCTTCCACAACTAGAATATATTCTTATTATTTCTTCTTATTATATCTGAATTATTGGAAAAAATATTTTTGTTACATGACATGACAAGACGTTACATGTCTTTACAATTAGGATCAATGAAAATATAGCTGGAATAGCTATATTAAAATGTATTAAAATTTTTAAACATAGTTCACGTCTTGGCTGAGTTGGTTTCACACTCTAACTCTGGTAATCTGATACGCCTCTGTCACATTATTTTTAATAATGCATAGCAATTACTTAATCATAAGTGTTACTATTAATAACAGAATAATAAACCTGGACTCGAATGGCTTCTTTTCATTGTGTAAATGAATGCAAACTTCTCTACTAAGCAACATTCAACAGCCAAGCAACGTAAAACAAATTACAAGAGATATTAATCTCTATCTGCAAAGCCAGAGCCAATTGTAAACAGCTGATGTCTTTAGCAATAGCTTAAATTGATATAAAAAAAAAAGATTAAAAAAAGGCACCAAAGTCGACAGATTGAGGTAGATTACAAGAATTATGATCACTTTTATGATTAACCTTTTCATGTCAAAAAGATACAATATTATATCTGAATTAAAAAAAAAAAGACCATTATTTAAAGTGCAGGGGATTTAGTTAAGCATTTTATAGAATATAAGATATATGCAGCACAGAAAATGACCAAGAAATATCTACACAGAAAAGGCAATAAATGCTATTATGTATGGAGAAATGAATGGATGGATGCACCAATGTATGGATAAATGATAAATCAATTGCATTTATTCTTTACGGGTAAATTACAATTGTGAGTTAGAGGTGATTTACTAAATTTTTTTACTAAAAAACAACCTTAAAATAAATATTATGAGAATTCTGGTAGTAGTACTTGATATTCCAGTGTTAGGAGGCTTGGCAGGAAGCAAAAATTACTATTAAAGCTTCAAAGCTCAGATTTCTCAATCCCACTACAGTATCATCTTCCCATCCCCTTTGGCTGAGATCATCATTGTGAAAGAAAAAAAAAGATGTTTTAGCTACAGGCACAAATCCAGGAACTCTGGACAATGTGTAATCCCCTTACTGTATTAACTGCTTCATTTGGTTAGGATTTTACTTACGGAGTTTTACAAAGATACAAAACGACACAACCCTGAGGAACCTACAAACTACAAACCGCATACTATCACAAGAACATCGCTGTCTATGTCTATTTTATATGAAGAGATTATCAGTGTGTGATTACAGCAAATTAAATGTCATCGCTCCTTCATCCACACTGCCATCTGCCAACAGAGGGCATAGGGCTAAAAGTGCTGACCGACCATGGCAGTGAGCATCTTGTTCCCAGTGGGAGGTGTCTTTGACCTCTAAAATGTTGCAGGACTTAAAGGAACAACAAATTGACATGTGGCGACACGTCACTAGAAGCAACCAGCGTGCATCATGCCTGCTAAAAAGGACACTGATATCGTCTTTGCAACATCTGGCCGGGAGGTAATGCATCTGTATTCAGATTTAAACCCAAAATGTCCAGTTTTGTAATGGATTTGTGAATCCTAGCTCTGAAAGTTCTTCATCACCAGCTACATCACCAAACTGCTCTTAACTACACACATGCAGGGGGCTATAATGTGTTCAGTGTTGCCTACAGTGTTGTTATTTTTGTTTGTAATAAATTCTCTGTAAAAAAAAATGTTCTTTGTCCAGCAAGCTTCATATAAAAAGTATGATGAATTGCCTGTGCTCTTGTTCATCCCTTGATGCAAATATCTAGTCATAACCTAAAGCCCTGAAGGAGAAACAGCATGCCCCCTAGCCATGTCTGTATTTGTATCTGTTTAGAAAAATTCCGTTGTTCATCTTTAATAAAAGTACCCATATTTTGGAGTCAAGGAATAGAAATTAAACTCAGACATACAAGTGAAGACGTTCATTTTTCAACAAGTTCCTCTTGCACCACACTCACTTGGAACTCTGGTGCACCTCATTTCTTAGGTGTTAAACATATCCATCTGTTTTCTCTAGGCAGAAGCAACATCTCCATGTGAATCCTGGTAAGCACCTAGATCATCTACAACGGCAGTTGGTCTCCACCGAGTTGCCCAGGAGAGAAGCAGGACTAATGCCGAAATCCGTGGCAGAGACGAATGCCTCAGTGTGGCTTCATCCATCTGTTGATACCCCCTACCTGTCCCCTCACAGCAGCTGCTGTCAGCAAGCAAAATGAATGCAGCATTGGGGCTAGGAATAAAGGTGGCCAGCGTGACAGGACGCCCCAAGCTCGGAGATAACTCCTGCCGGATCTGGGCTGTAAATTATACAAGCAACATGTGAAACACAGCTTTGGCCCCAATTTCCCAGCCAGGGTCCTGGTACAGTAAATAAAACCATATCTTTTAGGTGATGTCATGGAGAGAGAGCCATGATCACTTGACTTGTCAGAGATGAGCAGGTCCTTGAGATGTCAGTGTTCATGCTTGACTTTGAGAAGGTACTTACTACGACTTGCCTGCTACGTTTATATATTTGATTTGTGAAAACAAAAGATAGATTTCTCAAATCAAAGCGCAGTGCCTGTTCTTGTCCAAAATTGAATACATTAAAGGAATGACATCAAGACTGGTAGAGTGTTTAATAGAAAGTAAGAGTCTGATTAGGGAGTAGAGTTGGCCCAGATGGACACACATGGCACTGGCTCTCTGGAGGCATGTTGCCTCATCTCCGGCACTCGTCTCTTTTGCCCTCTACCAAGAGGGCCAGTAGACATAACATCAAACTGCCATTTTAGATAAAGTCAGCCACACCTTATCTCCAGTGCTACATACAGCCAATTAAAGCATTCTGGCTAGCGGTGAGAGTGAGGACATAGCTTATATAACATCTCATCAATAAAGCACAGCTCATCATCCATGCAATGTTGTTTGAATACAATCATTATATTATCTCAAAGTATGTGACCTTGATGCCGCCAAGGAGGAAAGAAATTACAATGAGGGTCTCTGAATTCAAAGATTAATAAACACACAAATGAAGCATCTCCAGAAAAAGACAAAGACTTCAGAGTAGGGCCGGTGTCACAAAATTCGCCCTCTTAGCATGCGGCACATTTCCCTGTGTGACGAGCGCAGTCACGCTGTTTTGTGTGCATGTCATGTAGTTCTGCTTGTTAGGACTGTGCGCCTTTGTTTGGGTATTAGTCCGGTTTCCACCCCTTGCTCATCATTCCCTAGCCTGTTTTCTAAATGCGTGCACATGTTCCAGGTTGAGTCCTCAACAAGTCTGCTTAGTTCCACCCTAAAATTTTCATATATTTTTTTCAAGTCATTTCATGCATTTTTTGTTTCAACTCTTTCAATGCAAGTTTGTTTCATACCCAGTTTTTCACACATTACCCAGTGTAATTGTTGCCTACCTGTTCTTTGACCCATGCTGTGGACGTTCGCTTTGGTTTTGGATTTCCCCTAATAATTACCACATGTTGCAGCCAGACCTTCGGCTCTTTTTTTTTAGGACCTGAGAGCAAGCTCAAAGTTAATAAGCGAGAAAGTGTATAGAGTGTAAAGGAGAACAAGAGAACAGGAAAAGAGTAATGAAAGCAAGTATCTGGTGTATTTGTTTTGACGAAGAAGAAATTAATAAGTATGAAAATAAATCACAACGTAGGGCATTTCAAAGAATGAAAACACCGAAACCAATTACTTCCGAGAGAACAAAAGCCACTGGTGAAGATTTGAAAAGCCAGTAAACAAAGAGGCTAACGCGCCTGCAAGCAAACACACTGTAGACACAATTAAACCCACGCTGGCTACATTTGCATTCTACGACTCATGCTGACACACTGACAGGACACATGCTCCTTTGCCGAATGTAAGCAAGTCAAAGTGGCAGTGTTTACACAGAGTTAGCACCTTGGCTATAAGCACATTTGTCATCTTGGCACTAAAAAGCCATTGTTCTCTAGCCACCACCATTAGGTGTTATGAATGGCTGTACTTTTTTCTGCTTGGAGATAGCTGATTACCAGAGCAGATGTTCCAGCGTGTGTGTTTTGCACCGTAGTATATAGCAGCATTGAGAATAATAGGCTGGATTTGACTAAAACAAGTGTGAGCTGGTCTGTGAAATGATATCTGTAAGAAGAGATCAACATTGGGGTTGTTTTGGGGCAGGTGGTAGTTCACTTCATAGGTTCATTTGGTTTGGCAGCTTAATTGTTCTCCAGGGCTTGAGCATTGCCGTGCTCCATGTCCAACCTGTCAAGCTGGGCACATTGATTTAAAGATTGTGTCCGGAAGATATGTGACTAAAAGCATATGGATAATCAATTTCATTGATAAAGGGAACCAGTCCAAGCAGAGCTTATGCTTAAAAAAAAAAAAAAGGGGGAGAACCATTTGTATGACAGATATGACAGATATGAATTGCTTTATAAATCAACTACAATACTGATAATGATACTGTATAGACAGTAGTGTGTACTGCTGTGCATTAAGGGTTCTGACTGCTCACTAAAACAGAACATGAGGATACTACTACTAATAAAAACTGGCAGTGCAGGAAAACCAATCAGCTCAGTTCAGTAAAAACATCCAGGTTGTTGCTTTATTGACAACAATATGATTTGGCATCATTTTGGTTAAATATATTGTTAAATTAAAGACTACTTATGGTTCTCATTTTCTATCCTAAAATGTCAGCCATGCTCCTGCGCAGTCATGCAATCAGCAGAACAGAGAAGAGCTCCTATATACTCTGTATACATGACATTTCAACACTCTGTACACATAACACCTTCACACTCATACATGACATCTACACACTCCCTATATATGAAACCACACACTCTGTATGCACAATACCTTCACACTCCGTACTCATGACACCCACACACTCTGTATACATGACGTCTACACACTTTGTGTAGATGACAGTGAACAAAAGTTTCAAAATGTTTGCTTTTTTTTGACCTAATAAAAGATATTAACAAAGACTTATTGTGCCAAAGGAAAGAAATACAGGAAACCTGCTGACTAGCATGTATTAGGCTCAAGTTTAAATGCTGTGATTGACTTATTCTCCAGGAGACTGAGCTGAGTAATTCTTTCAAATTTGGTAATATTGCTGTTTTTCCCACAAGAATATTCAGTTATTAATGTAGATACATTTGTTGTAGAGTCCAATCTGCAATTTCTATATGTTCACTGTTCCGTTAACCATCTGTAATATCTGCTTGATACATCTAAAATATAAGGATAATCTAGTTTATATGAAAATAGTAACCAATAGAATTTCTTTTCCTCTTTAGTACTTTACTCAAGTAGAAGTAAAGCAGCAGAATGTCATGTCATTTCCACATTGCACTTACCTGGGCCACTCAACTCATCCTAGGTGCTGCGGAATCCTTGCACGACAACCTTTCAAGAACACTGTCGGGTTTCCAGGTTTTTTCAAGAGCAAACCAAAGTTTGCGAATGATCACGATTTCTTCGAGGCTGCACTGTTTCCCATCCAGTGCTTATGACCAAACCATTCAATTACAGCTCATTCGTATAAGGAAATGTATAGCATTTCACAAATTAGCGTTCCTGACCAAATGTTCAGGTTCATTTATATAACTGATGCCTGAGTTGAATTTGAAGATGCATACTGCTGTTCATGTGTGCTGTTGAATAGATCGGTTCAGTGACACATAATTTTATGCTAAAGAGTGCATTACTTTTTACAGGAGGTTGAATTCACTGTCACAGGAGAATAGGATATATTGGTGATAAGAAATGCCAAAATCATTTTCCCTAGACGTTTTAGTCTGACGCCAATTTGTCAGTGTTCATCTAATGCTTAGCGAAAGGCACTAAAAGGGAAAAAAAAAAAAAAAAAACTAAAGAAAAACAGCACTTACCTAGCACACCAAGCCGGTAGTTCAGGGTTATGACAATGACATTGCCATAACTGGCCAAGATGCTGCCATCAAACATATTTCCTGTGCCTTCCATATAAGATCCTCCATGGATGAAAACCATCACCGGTTTGGGACTTCCACTCTCACGGATGTCTACAAGGTGAGTGAATCAAGAAATAAATAAACATCAGAAATTCCACCTGGCAGCTGGAATTGCAATCAGAAATGAGTCTGGCTTTTCCTTTAGGTCCAGTTTGCCACATTTGGCTTTACTATTTAATGAGCTAGGGTATATCCAGAGTTCGATATTAGATCCTTCATTTCCTAAGCAACATGTGTAATGTTTCTTGTGACCGAACAAACATCTAATGGAGGTTGGGTATTTTTATTTTTATTTTTTTTGCCGTTTTGCCTATTTACATTTACACCATTTGGCAGATGCCCTTATTCTGAGAAATTTTAAATGATCTCATTCATACACACTGAGCAGCTGAGGGCATTATTCAAGGGCCCAGAAGTGAAAGCTTGGTGGTACTGGGATTCTGACCTTCTGCTCAGAAGTCCAACATCTTAACCACTGAACTACCACCTCCTTTTTCCTGCTTTATTTTCTTGCTTCATAAATCTCCACTACTATAATTTATCAGAATACAAATTTTTAGATTGAGTTAGTTGAGCACTGGTACAAGATTGAACATCATATAACAGGTAACAACTCACTGTTCTCAATTTACATTTGGAACATTTTCCAACATATTACGACTTTTTTTTTACTGCGTGTCGTTGCTTTGATAATATCATGAATGCATCACTCAGCCCAGTGATTCCCAGCTTTAGGGAAAAGGCTTCAGTCCATGTAGGGAACTCTTTTCAAAATAAGAACGATGTTTGCAATAGTTTTCATCTTGTATGAAGGAGACAGCTATTACACCACGGGCACGACGTATCCACATAAATCTCTGATAATTGATTGAAGTTGGCCGCTCTGGGAAACTCTTCAGGGAGGTCCCATAACAAAGTGGAAAACAAATGAAAAAAGCAATTATTTTCCCCCAAAAAATATTTTCTCTAGGCCTAGAGACAAGGGGCTCACAGTTAGTCCCAATTCAACATTTCCTTTTTTCTTCATCCTTCATTTATTTTCTGCTCGCTTATGTACAAAGGGTTATTTTTGTAGCACCTGACGCTATTATATTGAGTGTTCCTTTCCGAATCTTTTTATTTTTCACAATTCCACTAAGAAGAAGGACATAATACTTTAGAAAGGAAGTGAAATAATGCAATCTCATTAGATAAATACACGAACAGTTACAACGACCTTGCAAAACTATGCTGCATTGTCGTCCGTCCACCCCTCCCGAAAAAATGTGCATCCTCACATCCCCTACTCTTTTAGATAAATTAATTAAATTTAATTACACAGAAGCAGTTGGAGCCAAGAAGATCATAAACCGGCACAGCAAGGACTAAGAAAACGAACTGAAAATAATGAGAAATAATAGCATTGCATTAAATAACACTGGTTTACATTCACCGAAATTATACAAAAATGTGCTTTGTGAAAAAAAAGGTACAGACTGGAACATTAGTCCAGAAAAAAAGAGAAAATAAAGTACGATTTTGTAATAAAAAACAAACTTGTTTACACACTCAAAACAGGTTTTAAGCTCCCACATTTCTTTTTGCGATTAGGTCCAGGGCTAAAGTTAATCGGTGATCTTAAATGACCTGGATGTGCAGCAGTGATCACTAGGTGGCTAGGAAGAAGAGGAAAGCGCATCACAAATGCCTGCTAGTGATGGATGTATTGCTAATATGGATATGTGCTGCTAATATGTGCTTTTTTTAAAAAAAATCGTAGGTACATTGTTAAGTATCATTTTCTTTGGAATTCATATGAAATTAATTTCCAGTTTTTATTCACATCAAGACAACACCAATATACATTAAAAATACATCGTTTTCAATTAAAAAATGGCATCAAGAAAGCTCTGGTCATTGTCACAGATATGCTGAAAGACTCCACTCTCCCCATCAGCCAACTGGGTTGGGTTTGACTGCACCAACCCAAGTCGCATTGTCAAATGCCTCTTGTACATACAGTAGACTCACTGCTACTGCATCTCTTGTCTCTTTGTTTTGTTCTGTTTATTATCTAGGTTTGATCCATACCCCAGGTTTTTTTGTTGTTTCTTTGGTTGCTTTTTGTTTGCTTTAAACATGTGCACTTAATTAAAATATATTTTTGCCTTTAAATCCACTTGTATTTTATGGCATATTAGCTGTATAAATTATATATTATTTATATTTATTTCTTTTATTTTATTACTGACAGGAATAAAGAATGACTCTTTATTCCTGTCAGTAATAAAATAAAATAAATAAATAATCATAATTAAAAAACACAAATAGTTCTATCTTTATTGATTTAAAATCCAGGCAGATTATCAAATAAAAGAATTAAAATCATATAAAAAAATATATTGACTGGAAAACGGGTACTGTTTTCCCAAAAGCCGCAGTTAATTGGCTTTTAGACATTAGGACACAGTCAGCTAATATATCAATATCAATATTTTTAGTTTTAGCTGTTAGTTATGAACATAGACTGATGAGAAGATAAACGTTCTCCACAAAAATATCCGCACGCATGTGCACACTTTTTTTTTTATCACAAAATCGCAGTCCTTTTGTTCCACCGCATTCATTTAACTATGATATTCTACAGAACCCAGATTCCGGCAGAATCAATTTACTTAACTTTTTGTGGAGGACAGTCCTGGAATTAATTGTGGAATACTTTACGTATGCAGCGTGGAAGCATCATGTACCATTGTGTTTTCACACAAAACACGTTTGCAGCGACATCTTCGGCGTGCACAAATTCAACAATGGGTTCTCTATTGTTTAGATTTTAAATTCAAAAAGTTGATATATAATATGGTTAAAGCTATAAATAGTTGTTTTCCTTGTTGTGAATCTCTCTAAGTGTAGTGCGAGCCCATGCTTCAAGTAACCAGATGACTGAAAAAAAGTAGTATACTTTAATTATATGTATTTATAAGGAAATTATAAAATTTTATGTCAATCCGTGTTCAGTTTGACCAAAAAACATGTTAACTTTAAACAAAAAGTAACTCTGGCTGTGCCGCATCATTGTGCAGCGTGAATTCTCTAACCATTTAACATAGAGAAAAAACGTATGCACTGCACTGGATTGTAAAACAATAACCAGAGAACATTATAGTTTGTTGTTGTTTTGTACACAAAAATAGAATTCCCACAAAAATCTCAAGGCCTAAAAACCCACTCTTCAAACTGTCACGTTATTCTACCAATCATGGAAAACTTTACTGAGTTACTCAGTATAGCTTTCCCTATACACTGCTTTTATATCAAAAGAAGCACTTGATGTTTTTGCTCTGCCCATTACAACAGACTTATTTTAGCGAAGCGTTACTTCAGATGATCAAAAGCCTGCTTTGCTGCAGCATAATTTCCTTCAAATCAGAGATCTCGGCCGTCCCCATTCTCTCACAACGCGTTACTGTCTTCATGATGCTGGATTAGAAAGATCTAGAAGAAAAAAGTGGTCCATAGAGGAGTACACGATTAAGTGACTCCATATTATTCACAAAGTCGAGTCCAGCAGATCATGCCTTGACAGCCGATCCAATGCAAAGAGGAACCAAGCAGCAAGGGATGGTTCTGAAGAAACGAAAAACATGGGTCATCTTGAGTGCAACTTTAGCTGTTTTCCACACCAGGCTCATGGAAACAGTGTGAACGTATTCCTCTGAGGTGCAGCATATTGTCTCTCAGATGTAAGACTGAATTTCCTGATGGAGTTAATAGTTGATATTTGGCAGGATTCTCACTGTGTATTTGTGCCATCTTATGATGTATGGATCAAAGAAAGTTCCTTCCTGGTTTTAGCTGCTGCTAATTAATTCTTATTTCACTCAACTATACAAAATATGACCTTGGGTAGCGTTGGCTATATTTCTTTCTTTATTTATTCATTTATTTAAGGTGTTGATTTAACAGTCCTGACTGTAGTTCCATTCACCCCTCAGTACTAATAAAGGATTTTGTAGGTGTGTTGTAAAAAAGAGAAGGCTATAATAAGTGCCACAATCAAACACTATAGAAAGAAGTTTGGACCATTGATCAAAAGGCCGTGAGTTCAAATCCCAGAACCACCAAGCTGCCACTGCTGGGCCCTTGAGCAAGGCCCTTACCCCTAAACTGCTAAGATGTGTAAATGAGATACGGTAATTACAATTCACTCTTGATAAGGGTGTCTGCCAACATGCTGTTAAAGTAAATGAGTTGTTTCTATAACATCTTCATAAATAGTTTAGTTGTTTAGCCTCCTGACCTCCTAATTTTTGGGATAGAGCACTTCCTGGTCGAGTACTATGACGAGTTTCGTTTCTGTCTCAGGGAAAATATGTCAGTGAGGTACAGTAATGGCGGTTTATAGCTGCTATAGCATAAGTGAAAACAAATTCTGATTTCACGATTGATGTCATTATATACAAAACAGTAAAAAAAAAAAAATTTGCTTGCACATTTTTGGGAATATATATGAAAAATAAAACAGTTTTCTCAATATGAGTCTGGCCCAAAACAATATAAAAATGTTTTATAGATATTTGTTTATAGAGATATATAGATTTCATGAACTTGTTGCACAGGAAATGGAAGAGTTTTCAGCAACCCCATTGTTGCTGTATTTTCTAAAATTCGATTGGTTCTCAAAACACAAGAAGGTTAAAAAAATCATGCAAAAAAGGTGTCAAGATTTTGTATTATAGTTATTAGTTTTTTGTTTTGTTTTTTTTTTCTTTTCAGTGGGATGCAACATAAAAAAGAAAAGAAAATTAAAAGGGGGGGGGGAAAAGAAGAAAACTCAAGCCAAAACCTATGGAAGGTTAACAATTGCATGTCTGGAATGACAGGAAACATGTGACATACTTGTAGAACATCAAGCAAAAAAGACAAAACACATCCAGCAAAAACACTAGGAAGGGAAAAAAAAAAAAAAAAAAAAAAAAACATCTTCACTTGCGAAAAAAGGACAAGAAATGTAAGAAAAATATAAGAAGAAAAAAATTGGAGGGTTTCCTTGTCATGCATATCAGTTTGGCATCAAAAAAAATACCTTCATCCTCTGCACCGTCATTATCACCTAACTCATCATTCTGTTTCTTTGTAAGAGGACCTAGGATCAAGAACGGAGAAGATGGAGGAAACAGAGAATACAAGAACAACACAAGCCTTCAAAAAGGCGTCTCAGAGATACAACGTGCTTGCATTGATATCCTGATACATTACAGAGCAAAAAGAAAAAAGGAAGAAAAAAAAAAATGTGGTATCGACGATCTAAGCAATAAAATGTTCAAACATTTCTGTAGAAAAGAGGCAAACAGTCAATAACATTATATTCTACTGAAAAGCAAACTACTGGAACTGAGAATCCAGTGCAAAAAATAAAAAATCTTTTTCAAAAACATTTTCACTTTTTTTTTTTTTTTTTTTTTTTTTTTTTTTTATGATAAAAAAATTGTCACTGGGAAATAAATAAACTTTTTTTTATATATCTAAAGACTCATTGACTTTTATTATGAGGTTGGAATGAGGTAGCAAATTATACTCCTATCATTAATACATTCCAGAAAAGTAAATGCTGAGTTAAAAATATAGTGAAAGCAATAAATGTGTAAGCCGAAATGTATACCTGATATATATTCAGTACTAATTTGACATCATTATTTTTAAATTTTTTTTATGTACATTCTATAGTCAAAATTATTGGGACACCTGACTTTTTCAGCCATATGTGGTTCTTTCACAAATTGCACACACAATTGTATGGGATGTCTTTGTTTCCAGTAGCATTTCATTTTCTATTCATTACAACTAAGAGACCTAAACCTGTTCCAACATGACAATGTCCCTGTGCACAAAGCCAGTTCCATGAAGATATGGTTTACATGGAGTGGAAGATCTTGAGTGGCCTGCTATAGAGCTCTGGTCTCAACCCTATTGAACACCTTTTGGATGAATTGGAACGCTGACTGCACTCCAGGCCTCCTCACCCTACATCAGTCACCAGAACCTGACTTTACTAACACACTTGTGGTTAAATGGGCACAAATCTCCACAAGCGCACTCCAAAATCTCGTTGAACATCTTCTCAGAAGAATAGAGGGGACAGGGGACTAAATGTTGAAAGGGATGTTCAAAAAGTACATGCGAATCTTATGGTCAGGTGTCCGCAAACTTTTTGTTCATATAGTCTTACTAGACTTTCATTGAAAGGCCATAAACATGAAGAAATGGCTTCAAACTCTGCGTTTACTTTTCTGCTACACAGTCACACAGACGAGCTGTCAGAATTTTCGCACACCAATATTCATCACTCGGGGCTTCACTTTATGATTTACACCACGGACATCATGACAGCACTCACTCACAAAAACATGCATGCTTTAACACACACACACACACACACACACACACACACACACACACACACACA
>JAAIIK010000095.1:882853-898650 GCA_014706435.1 Silurus glanis
CACACACACACACACACACACACACACACACACACACACACACACACGCAAAAACTTTTTTTTTTAATGATCATGCACAGGCTGAGCACATGCAAGCTAGTCATGTGACACAGCAAAGAATGAAGCTCAAAACAATGATAATGTGTCCATCAGAGACAGCGCCGTGGATCCACATGCTCTTATAGACATTAGGACGAGATGGAAAGAGAGCAGTGCCATGCACCATCTACGTCCATTTCTTTCGATGAAGCTTAGTTATTTTTAATCATTTTTTTCTTATCTCTCTCTCTCTCTCTCTCTCTCTCTCTCTCTCTCTCTTTTTCTTTTTCAGTAGACAAAGCCTCTGTAACTCCTCAACACTGTGGACAAACAGCAGGTGTTATGAAGTAGGAGAAAATCAATGTTAACGACATGAGTTTGGTCTCCCGCAGCCCGGCAAACGCGGCACCCTGAAACATAAAACTTATGAACACGAAAGTGCAAGTTCGGGTTGTTTGAGGCGGCGCATATATGACAAAATACCACCGCGTCAGTCAGCAATCTAACACTGAAATGAAATAAATGATTGAAATGGATTATACAATCAATGGTACACATTTACATCGAGAAAAAAATAGTCTTGTGCAGTGATTCTGCACGTCTTCACCCTGAAAAAGAAATACATTTTGGAAACCCTTTAGACTGTGAGAATTACTTATAGCATTATGGATATTAAATTCATTAATTTCATTATCCCAGTCAGGATGAATCTTGGATGCAAGATGGTTGTGATGCCACACACATTTATACTTAAGGGTAATTTGAAGTATTCAGTTCACCTCCTGGCTTGCATTTGGGAGTTGAGAGGAAACCAGATCACAGTGCATAGCAACCCGAGCTCAGAATCCAACTGAGAGCATGGGGGTGTAGATACCCTCTACCCACTGTGCCATCCATGAGCCTAAAGACAACTTTTAAATACATTGCAATCAACACTAAAGTTTCCCACATGATTGGTCTTTCAGGTCCATCACAGTGATCGCTTACTGACATAGAATTAAACAGACTCGTTTATCTATGTCAGCCATAATGCATTAGGACAAAATTCTACCCGTACCTAGCAGCTGGAACGTGGCCAATTTAAATAAACAGCAAACTCTTTCAGTGATCACATCGATAAAGAAGGTAGCGGTAGAATAAGGAAGCCCAGACAATACCGTCAATTGTAATGAAAATGACCTCAATATTCCTGCTTGCTAACCCTCGTGCTTCTGCCGCATATAACAAAGGGAGATTTTTATCTGTGTCTAATTGGTTTGAGAGCTGGCTTCATTATCTCGGGTTCAAGAAATCATGCCAAGGCCGTATCCATGCCAGTTGATTTGAAGGGGAGGATAAGACAAAACTGGCGGCGGGTTGAAAGCGGCCGTGGTTAGCTTATTCTTTAGTTGTGCTTGTCATCGAACAGACCAGAATGCAGAATGGGAGACTCACACAGATTCATGTCCAAATGTATATCATCTAAACTTTCAATCTGGTTAATAAGGCATGTCTTTAGTCAGAAATAACTTATAGGTACGCTAACACAAGAGATTTGTTTTAAGGTGGTCCACACCAGTACACCACCCCCACCAGTCAGCAGCACCAGCACAGGGCAGGATGAATTACTCTGATTATCTTAAATTGTAATCCTAGCACTGTTGGCTTGCATTAAACAAGGCAATGTTTCACAATCGTCAGTCACTTAGACATTTCAGTGAACCTACACATTCCAGTCCTTGTTCTTAGGTATAGGAAGCAAAGCTCGGTCTAGTCTTCTTTCACTTGTAGAATAGCCATTTCAAGGCTCAGCACATCAAGAGTTCAGACAAACTTCTACACTTCTGCACAGCACTGTTATAAACAGCTGTTACGCAATTAGTTGAAGCCTCTGTGTCAAACTGGTCTCTCTTCTGACCCTGCTTTTACCGACAGTAAGTCACGGCAATGTGTGAAAATTCGTCAGGCTGCATTGTGTGAAAATCCTACTGTCTGAAGATAATAAGCAGGTGTATCTAATCTGTTGTCTGGCATGATTAATATGCTGAGTAGAGAGCAAAGTGTAAGTTTCTGTCAAGAAATAAAATTAGCTGTCTGACAATTAAAAAATAAAAACAACAAGAAAGTGTAAAGAGTTTAATAATAAGAATATTTATGCGACTGGAAAACTGGTTCATTCTAAAGCATTGCTATTGGCATGTTTATGGAGAGCAGCCTGATAGACAAGCAGTGATGGCTCCATCACCAAAAATACAGTAGATCAATTCACTCATTCATCTTCTTCGCTTTTCCTCCTCAGAGTCAATCCTATTAATAAAGGTGCAGAATTGATCCTGGATAAAACGCCTGCCTACTGCAAGAGGACTAAATACACTATAAGGGCAGAAGTATTGGGACACCTGTCTTTTTCAGCCATATGTGGTTCCTTTTCAAACTGTTGGAGACCCAAATCTGTTCCAGAATGACAATGTTTTTGTACACATAGCCAGCTCTGTGAAGATATAGTTTAAATGCGTTGAAGTAGAAGATCTTGAGTGGCCTGCTATAGAGCTCTGACCTCAACCCCACTGAATACCTTTCGAAAGAAATTGAACACTGACTGCACCCCAGGCCTCCTCACCCTCCATCAGTACCTGACTTTACTATCACCCTTGTGGCTGAATGAGCACAAATCACCACAATCACACTCCAAAATCATCATCGTGGAAGAAGAGTGGAGTGAATTATAACAATAAATGGGGACTAAATGTGAATGGTGGTGGTGGTGTTGGTGTTGGTGGTTTGTGTTTTTTTTATACAAACAATAATAGGCCAGGACACAACACTGATGTTAGATTTAGGGTACAACACAATGTGCTACATAAAAAACTTTAATATGAGAATGAACATATACTCATTTGTTCATCATAATGTTTATATATACTCATATAAGTCAGTTTGTCTTATACTGCAGCTCTTTTAAATAATTGATTCTGATTGGTTGGCAGGCAGTCCAAGGTGTGCAATTATTTTTCAGCTAATCTGCAGCTAAGAAAGAAAGAAAGAAAGAAAGAAAGAAAGAAAGATCTTGTAAGCAGGCTTTTATAATTTCTAATTATTACAGATAATAAAATAGAATACTTAAATGTATGTTTGTTCTTGTTTATGGCTTTTCTGTCTCATTACTGTAATCGCACTCGCTCTCTCACACGCTTAATTTCCTTTTCCCTCTCTCTCTCTCTCTCTCTCTCCATCTCACTCTCGCTAGTTCCAAAATAATGTTTTTGAAATAGCAACAAAAGCTCCAAATAGGATGTAAGAAATGTGTTCTACACACAAGAGCATTTTAAGGACACAAACCTGACAAATATCTTGAAATAGAAATCTTGTAGTGTGGCAAAAAGCAAAAAAAAAAAATTACTCTGGCCTGTTGAATTCTTAAAAAACATAAATAACAAAGAACATTCAAAATAAGAGTGTTACTCCTGACATGATTACAACCTCAGGTGTGTGTTATAATTCTAATAATTGAACAGCTTTTTGTCAATAATTCCTTACCATACATTATTACATCAAATTAGCCAACCCTCATGGCCACCTTTGTTTCCAAGCTATTAACACATGGGACTGGGTATTTAAACTGAAGTGATTTCTTTTGAAAAAAATAGAAATTATGTTTGTGAACAATGCACATTTTCAACATTATATGGGAGCGTTATTAAATTGTGTTCATCCCTATCCCAATTCATGCAGTCTATTACCAGAAGTAAATGAAGCCCAGTGATTTATCTGTGGATTAATCCCTGACTCTCAGTTACTACTAATGCTGTCCTGCTGTTCCTCAGTATAAGCAGGTTACTGCATCATGCCCAGTGTATTAAAGAGCCAGAGACAAGTGCCTGATTTCAAATAGATCAGATGGATGAGTCTAGGTGGCGGTCACCAGAGAAGGGCTCTCCATCACTCTGTCCAAGTGGCATAGGGGTTGAGGAAAGTGAAGGGCATTAATCCCAGTGGAGAGGGACACTACCTAGCCACCTGTCCAGTCTCTCTGTCCACCACATCATTAACCCACCCTAGGCTCTGTTCCCCCTCTGACCTCAAAGATTGGGTTCAGCAACTCTCGCTTTTACCAGAAGAAGTACACACTTTATTTTAAAGCCACAGAAAGACAGACCTACACACCTCATTTCTTCGTCATGTCACAGAGCAGCAGATTGATTTATCATTGCATGCTCCTCAGTGGCACTGGAATATTCCTCCTTGTGCCTCCATTGATCGGAATTCACCTCTGGCTGATAAATGGCTACTTCATGCCTGACGCATCTCTAATGCAGCATGCAGGTGAAGTCCGCCTGCGCTGAACTCGCGAGAAACCTGCGGCCGGAGCCAGATGGGGCAATTAATGTTTCGAGGCAGATCGATTTCAGATAGAGCCTATTGACATCCCTGGCCATTCATCAGAGAGCTCAAGTTCCTGCATGCAGAATATCAGCAGAGCAAATCACAAAGTGAAATGCTGAGCAGGAGTACCCACAAATTCGAGGTAATGATTAGTGCCTTCAGAACATAACGGAGAGCGATGGAATTTAATGGAAATTAGTAGTTCAGTGAAACATTTCGCAATCAGTGATGTTTAAAAGTGCGGGTAGGGCTGCCACTCCAGGGTTTGGGGATAAATTCTAAACTCGAGTTTAGGGGTCTCAGGGTCCTCTGGTTTTCCTCCCAGTAGAAGCACCACATTTATTGCACTAAGTGGAGTCTTGGGGCCACACGCTGCATCCACAAAACAACAGGTGGTACAGCTGGTAACACAGCCCTCGTACACACCCCTAATACACAACCCTCACCCTCCTGCCATATGGGGGGAAAAGTACAGAAGCATTTGGGTCCTCACAACCAGTCTGTGTAACAGTTCATTCCCACAAGCCATTTGACTCCTCAATGCAAAGGGTCTGGTCTGACACACACACTTATAACTAAACATCCTCATTAAAATGTTTTGCACAAATAACTGCTGCTAATTAGGGATGGTAAGATTCACCGATTCACACTAGTGCATCGGCATTAACGCATTCGATGTAATGCATTTTTAACATATTTGCATTGTTTAAAAACTGATTTATTAATTATATATATATTTAATTTATATACTTAATTATTAGTAACTGTGCTATACTTTTATTATTTAGAAAGTGACCAGTAATTTGTGACTAGTGTTTTATATGTAGTTTGATTTCTCCTCAAACTTTTTCTCAAACATGTTCTCTTAGCACCACTGCTGCTATGTGAATTTGACTTATCATGGAATGTAGATTAACATGGCAGAGGTAGAGCTGCATTTTCCTAGAGACAGAACAGATAAAAAAAATGTCTGTTTTATTCAATCTTTATTTTATTTTTTATTTTCTTTGCACTACAAAGACCTGTTTGTAAAAGGGACATGCATCAAAAGTCAAAATGCACTTAAGTAAATGAATGATTTGCTGTCTGTCTGAACCAAAGAAAGAAAAGTGAACTACCGTATCTGTAAGATATTGAACTGCATAGCATATTTTTTTCATATATTTGCATTGAATCGCATTGTGTTGAGTCAAATCGAAATCAGATCGCACTGCATCGTAATAGGGGTGAATTGTATCACATTGCATCGTAGCCGCTTCATATGTACTGTATCTTTAACGCATTGTATCGTTGGCTATGCATCAATATGTGAATCGTATCGGCCTCAGTTATGGAGATGCGTATCCCTACAGCTAATCCACCAATACAGACAATTTATTTGAACATTAACACACCTGCTGTACTGGACAGTGCAACATTGTCACTATGTTTATTGTCCCATTGTGTTGTGTTGCTTGCACATGTGCACTTAATAAAGCGTTCTTGTTATTTTTGTGTTTTGAATCATTCTGGTGTTGATTTTTAATGATTTAAGTAGCACCTTGGTCCTGGAGGAACGTTGGTCCGTTTCACTGTGTACTGTACTGTATTATATAAGCCTACTTGACATGAGTTGACATGACCCTAAAAAATATACAAAAAATAAATAAAAGATACAGAGAGAACAATATTGGAAAGCATGAGAAGGGCTCTTTGTGGGCTTAATCAGTGTTCGATAACCACCAATCAAGTACTCGGGTCTTAGCTCAGACACAATTTATGTGTTTCCCCTCACAACATGTTAAAATCCATTGGCTAATCTATTCCACAAAAGTGCAGTCCATCTTCTGAACAGCAGGTAACACCTGGACGAGAGTCAATATTTCTTCAAGCGTGCAACGTTGCACACGAGGCGATGCCATTATGCTCCTGCTGCAGCTTCAACGGAGTCTAATGAGTGCGCCGAGCAAGAGGAAGCTTTCCAGGGAAGACCGTGACTCATCAGTTTCTCCCAATGAGGAGCTGCCTGTAACAAACGCCACAGCTCCTTAATGAGCAGCGGAAACAGGAGCTCAGGTATGGCATTGGACAAGTGGCCCCTTTACCACTGCTGCAAATTTAAGGACTCTCGCGCAACTATTAGTCTGCTTGCAGTGTCGACGGAATGTGGGCAAAATTAGTACATTTAAGTTGTTTGCTATTTGTTTCCAAACTGTGTATCAGTAGACAAACCAAATCCTGGAAAAATGAACAAACCTTGTCTGGAGAAAAACATCCAAACATCAAAAACCCAGAGCTAATTGCTAAATCTATAAAATAGAATTGTTTAAATAGTGGGTTTTAAACATTTTGCTGTGCAGCTGGATTGTATCTTTTTCATCTCTCTCTGTTCATTGGTCTAAGCATCACTTTTCCGCAGTGCTCCAACTCTGTCCTTTGGCTCAGGTCGAGCTTTGCGGGTCATATTAGCAACCCAGATTTGCAACGTTGTATTGTTGGGTTGATAAACTGCTTTCTTAATGCATTCGAGTTCAGAAATAGACCATCTCGCTCTGCCGTTCTGCATTCTTGATAATCAACAATACCATGCCATGAAGTTAATAGCCGTCTGCTCTCTTCTGAAAACACTGAGAATGAGAGGAAAGAGGACAGACCCTCCCTTGAGCCACACGTCTAAATGAGTGCATGAACATCTAGATAGCATGTTCCCCGTTTTCCACCTGGGCCACGCTGCAGAAATGAAAGAGGAACGCAACTAGGGTCGAAGCTGTGATGCTGTGTATATGATGCCGTTAGGGAGATAGACACATCAGCACAGAAAGCAGAAAGAGAAAGCAGGTGAGAGAGAGAGAGAAAGAGAGAGAGAGAGAGAGAGAGAGGGGTAACAGAGAGAGCAAGAAGATTTCCTATACGAATGCAGCATTTACTATGCAGTGTTTCTTCTCCTTCACTTTTTTCACCATTCATTTTGACAGCCTCTATTGCATCAGGCGTTTATAAAGAAAACGGATCCTCCTTGAGGAATTAAATGTTATATCCTGCAGGCATTTTCTCAGGGAAAAATAAAGAAATAAAAAAGCCCTCAGCTTTGAGGCAACCGTGTCAAGCAGGCATCAACTGCGTTCTCCGTGTACAATTGTTTTACATGACAGAATCATGTTGACAATATTTCACCTCCTCCACTTCTCCATCTGATAAAAAAAAAAAAAAAAAAAAAACCCGGCATCAAAATGCTCTTTCACAGACGCTAATTCTGCACCTCGCTGCTATGAAGGTTTCACGGAGGCTCTGTGACAAATCAGAGAGAAGCGTCATGCTCTTGAGAGGGAAAACAAGGCCTGTGGATCAACCGCTCATAAATATTTGATCCCGCCCCAAATGGCTGGCATTCAGTGACGACAGGGAGAAAAGGGTAGCCAGACCCGGATAAGTAAGATCTAAAACGGCTGTTTGAAATATCAATAGCTGGAGCCACCAGCATCAGGTTATTTTCCTGGAGAGCTCCTGTGGAGAAGAGAATGGAAAAATGCGCTGACCAAAATGTCACGGCAGCTTCAGATGGTGCACTGCTCATTAGAGGGAGAGGGTGACAGGGCTTAAAGTCAGGTAAGATTTGTGAAAGGGGAGGTGGGGGTGGGGAGCAGGATTTTCATTAAGAGCTGTCATCCATAACCACATATCCACTGACATGGAGACATTACAAAGCTCATAATGAGTACGCTTTCTGGGGGGGGAAAAAGGCCTCAGGAGAAAAAAGTCTAGTGGCGTCATGAAAGAATCGCTCAGTGCCTCATCTTCATACAATTTTACCTTTCTTGGGTTTTAGACATTAATTTGCCCCAATTGAGCAGATACTCTTATATAAACCATTTTATTTTAAACCATAAGTCAGTCTGCCTCTCAAGCAATACAATAACTATATAATGGGAGTGCACTTGCTTCTAACAGTACAGATTATACTAAAGGACCTAAGCCCCGCCCACACACGTACAGACATTTCTGAAAAAAATTAAATAATGGGAACATGCCTCATTATATATTGTTACTAAGAATTTACCAATAGTTTAACCAGTTCCTCCTTCTCCATTTTCCCATTAGGGGTCGCCACAGCAGATCATCCGTCTCCATACTTCTTGTCCTCTACATTTGCCTCTTTCAAACCAACTACCTGCATGTCTTCCCTCACCACATCCATAAACATCCTCCTTGGCCTTCCTCTTTTCATCCTTCCTAGTGGCTCCATCCTCAGCATTCTCCTACCGATATACCCCATGTCCCTCCTCTGCACATGTCCAAACCATCTCATGCCTCTCTCACTTTGTCCCCAAAACGTCCTACATGCGCTTTCCCTCTAATAAACTCATTTCTAATCTTGTCTCCCAATGAAAATCTTAACTTCTTCAGCTCTGATACCTCCAGCTCCAGCTCCACCTCCTGTCTTTTAGTTTAATGCCACTGTCTCTAAACCATACAACATCGCAGGTCTTACCACAGTCCAATAAACTTTCCCTTTCACTCTCGCAGATACCCTTCTATAACAAATCACTCTGATAGCAGATCACTCTTCTCCACCCACTCCACAGTGCCTGCACTCTTTACTTCACTTCTCTAACACACTCTTCATTACTTTGCACTGATGACCCCAGGTACCTGAACTACTCCACCTTCACCACCTTTTCTTCCTTCAACTGCACCACTCCACTGCCCTCCCTCTCATTCACACACATGTACTCTGTCTTACTCCTACTGACTTCAATTCCCCTCCTCTCCAGCCACACCTGACTTCCTCATACAGTACCACAACTCCTCTCTCTGCACCCTGTCGCACGCTTTCTCTAAATCCACAAATACACAATGCAACTCCTTCTGACCTTCTCTATACTTCTCAATCAACATTCTCAAAGCAAATAATGCGTCTGTGGTGCTCTTCCTCGGCATGAAACCATACTTTTGCTCACAGATGGTCACCTCTTCTCTCAGCCTGGCTTCCACTACTCTTTCCCATAACTTCTTGGTGACTGATCAACTTTATTCCCCTGTAGTTACTGCAGGTCTGCACATCTCCCTTATTCTTAAAGATCGGTACCAACACACTCCTTCTCCAATCCTCAGGCATCCTCTCACCTTTCAAAATCTTGTTAAACAATCTGGTTAAAAACTTCACTGCCATGTCTCAAACATCTCTATGCTTCTACTGGTATGTCATCTGGTCCAACCGACTTTCCACTCTTCATCCTCTTAATCGCTGCTCTCATTCCTCTTTACTAATCCAATCCACTTTCTGCTTCACCATTTCCACACCATCCAACCTTCTCTCTCTCTCATTTTCCTCATTCATCAACTGCTCAAAATACTTCCTCCACCTTTTCAACACACTCTCTTTACTAGTCAACACATTTCCATCTGCATTCCAACTTGCAGCGCATCCTTCCCAGCTCAGTCCCTCTGCCTGGGCAACCGGTATAAATACCTTTCTCCTTCTTTAATGTCCAATTTTTCATCCAGCTCCTCATATCCCTTTTCCTTAGCTTTTGCCACCCTCTCACCCTCACCCTCTGTTTTGCCAACCTCTTTCTCCTTATGCTTTCCTGCACTTTCTCACTTCAGCACCACTTCTCTTTGTCTTCCTTTCTCTTTTTAGATGTCAACCAAGTACCTTTTTAGCTGTCTCCCTTTTCACTTCTGCAGTAGTTGCCCAATCATCCAGCACCTCTTCACCACCACCGAGCCCCTGTCTGACCTCTTCCCTGAATCTCACACTACAGTCTTCCTCCTTCAGTTTCCACCAACTTATTCTTCTTCACCTCTAAAACCATCCTACAGACCAGCATCTGATGCTGTCTAGCTACTCTGTCCCCTGCCATCACCTTACAGTCTCCAATCTCCTTCAGGTTGCATCTCCTACATAGAACATAGTCCACCTGTGTGCACCTTCCTCCACTCTTATACATCACCCTGTGCTCATCCTTCTTCCTAAAATAAGTGTTCACCACTGCCATTTCCATCTTTTTTTGCAAAATATACCATCATCTGCCCTTCCACATTCCTGTCCTTAAAGCCAAAGCTACCCATCAACTCCTCATCACCTCATGTTCCCTACACCAACATGCCCATTAAAGTCTGGCCCAATCACCAATCTTTCATTCCTACGTACACTCTCCCCCACTTCATCTAACTCACTCCAGAATCTTTCCCTCACACCCCATTTGTGGAGCATAAGCACTGATGACATTTATCATCCCCCTTTCAACTTCCAGCTTCACATTAATCACTATCAAAAACTCTCTTCACCTCCACTACACTCTTACTGTACTCTTCCCTCAGGATCACCCCTACACCATGTCTCTTTCCATCCACACCATAATAGAACAGTTTAAAGCCACCACCAATGTTCCTGGCCTTACTCCCTTTCCACTCGGTCTCCTGAACACACAACATATCTACCGTTTTCCTCTCCATCATATCAGCTACATCTCTCCCTTTACCAGTCATAGTACCAACATTTAAATTGCCCACGCGAACCCCCACTCTCCTACACTTGTCCTTTTCCTGCTGTCTCTGTAGACATCTTCCTCCTCTCCTTCTCCTTCTTCAGCCAACAGTAGCCCAATTTCCACCTGTACCGAAAGCTAACAATACCTGCGGTGGTCGTTGGTAACCCAGGTCTCGACAGATCCGGTATGGAATTCAGGTTTGTGATCCGCATATTTGATTTGGCACATGATTTACGCTGGATGATCTCCCTAACACAACCCTCCCCATTTATCCGGGCTTGGGACTAAGAGTGCACTGGCTTGTTCAACCATAATGGCTGGGTTAAGTTAACCAGTTCCTAAACCAGATTAATTAAATTGAGAGTAAAAGAAGCCTCTTATTTAATATTACATATACACTATATGGAAAAAAGTTTGTGGACCTAACCATATGATTCATATGTGCTTTTTTTTTTTTTTTTTTTAATACATTCCACATTTAGTACCCGTTTTCAGTTATAGTAACTATTATAAATATTTATATATAAAGCTTTATGCAGACATTATATTTTATATATATATATATATAATGTATTTAAAATATTGACATTCATTTATAAATATCAATATATTTCATTACTTGATTGAATCGTATTTCATTCTCCTGTTTATCTATTTCCTCCACGTGTAGGTGCCAGAATATAATGCGCACTGTACTGCTCCTGAATGCACTGCTCTCATTAGTGCGTTTGACGTAACAGGTTATGACATACTATCACTGAGCTGGCGTGATCACGCAAGCGTTTTCTCTAACTGTGTTTCCATGCGGGAGGATATGCTCTCAAAAAACGGCATGAACGGAAGCATTTTGGAAAGAGAAATCATAATGTTATTAGTGCAGGCGAGGTAGAAATACACAGCAGAATGTCGACGGTAAGTGGAACTGAAATCTTTTCAGGTCGCTATTGTGCTATTAATAAAATTGTTTTAAAAAAGTGAACATTCAGAATTACAAGCATTCGAAGATGGCTATTGATTCTAATTTCAAAAAATAGAAATAAATAAACACTTTCAATCGGAATGACTTTGTGACGTGCACACATCAGCCTGTGTACTGTGTCTTGTCAACATGGAGTTCCATTATTTCTTATGCGCGCTATTTTAAAGTAAAATGTTGCTCTTAACCAACCAACAGTCTGAATTTGTAGACATACTACTGCTGGAAGGTGTGAGGAAAAGACGGGTGCATGTGTCGCCGGTCATTCACATGTTTGTGTGGACTGGTAGAGGGATTTATGTCCCCAGAAGAAGAGACCGTCAGAAATCCAATTCCCCTGATTATGCGTGTCGCGGTTGTTTTATACAAACTCGGAAGCTGTGCGGAAAACCGTGTTGTGGCAAATTAATTTATTGTTCGCAAGAGCACAGTAAAAAAGTTCGTCTACAAATTCTGCAAGGGAATGAGCCGATATGAGATCTGATACGGATGCCAGGTGAACAGGAAGCTTCCGAAATCGCAGAGATTTGAGGAAGCGCATTTTGTGTCCCAAGCAATAGGTCGTATCAACGTCAGTCATTCGGTGTGGGCATTTTTATTCCGATTGAGGTGTTTACATGGAGCATTTGTATTCGGATTGGACTTTTAAACCGATTACAATGCTCCGTGTAAACGCACCTGGTGTGATCGATAAGGGATGGCTTTTGTGGCTACGTTGATGTTAACAGTGACAAAAATATAGCAGCATAAATATATAACCTAAAACATAACAGAAAATATTCCCTTCAAGTGTTAGCACTGCAGAATTCTTCTCGGACGTGTGATAGCTACACAGATTAAACAAGCCACCCTTTTTGTGTGTGTGTGTGTGTGTGTGTGTGTGTGTGTGTGTGTGTGTGTGTTAAAACAACAACGTGCGCTAATATTAGAATGTGACAGCGATATCAGAAAGGGGCATCTAGTGATTTATTTTCCTCCTGGATTCACATCCCCACTCTTCTCTTCTCTACAGAGCTGTTCACAGGGAGTGTGTGTAGTCCGGCCCTGCAGGTGCAGAGACTGGCCTCAAAGCAAGGAGTACACAGATGATGGAGAAATAGCATGACACAGATCAGGACAGAAATGGAGAGAGAGATGGGGCTATTTTTTTGTGCTACAGGGAGCCTAATTTTTTGGTATAACACCAGTGTGATGCCAGGTTGGTTGGCTGTCCTCCCCTTTTTTCCAGTTTGCTCCAAAATTGTGGTCAGAAACAAACGCATCTTTGATGTCGCACAACAGGGAAGGCACTATTTCCAAACCAATTTTGGTCCAAGTTTGGCTTTGCCTTCCCACCTGCTGAGATTTATTTTTAGTAAAACATTATTTTTTTTCTCTGCAAGTTCATTACAGCTCTACTTGTTTTCAACTTAATTATCGCCTGTTATTATGCAGTCTGCTTGATAAATCTCAGTGCACTTCTTTAATCTTGCCATTGCGAATAAATGACTAAAGGAATCTGACTTCTGTGCCACTTCATATTTACACCTCAGCAGAACAGGAAATCACAAATTACCGCTTCATCAGTGGAGTTTCATTAACATTAATAATGTAGTTGTTTTTTATTTATTTAAACACAATAAAAAAAAAAAAAGGAAAGTGGAAACACTTCAGTTGTTCAGGAAATGAATCAGAGTGGTGTGATACTGCGGGAGGGGTGGAAAGAATCCAACCACACCAAACTTGACCAAATAAATATAAATATGTGCTTTTTTTTCATAAACTGTTACCACAATTTTGGAAGCATGCAATTGTATAGAATATTTTTGGATACAGTAGCATACGATTTTTTACTTCAGTTAAACTAGGAGACCCAAACCTTTTCCAGCATGACAATATTCCTGTGCACAAAGCCAACTCCATGAACATGTGGTTTATATCAGAGTGGAAGATCTAAATTGGCCTGTTATAGAGCTTTGACCTCAAAACCGCATTCAACACCTTTGGGATGATTTAGAACGCTGACTGTCCCTCAGGCCTCCTCTCCCTACACCAGAACTTGACTTTTTAAAACCCTTGTGGCTGAATGAGCAAAAGTCTCCACAATCACACTCCAAAATCTAGTGGAATATCTTCCTAGAAGAGTGGAGGTTACAATAACATCAAATGGGGACTAATTCAAATAGCACTTATGAATCTTATGTTTAGGTGCCCACAAACATTTGTCTATATAGAATATATAAACTTTATTTATTTATTTGTTTGTTTGTTATTGATCTGGGTGAATTAAATGTAAGGTGGCTTTTTCAAGGGTGCTGATTATCCTGGAGCTGACTATCACACCACCCTGTCACTTCTTGTTTCCTAGCAGAACTGAATTGATTGAATTGACAGTTAGAAGTAGGACGCTAGAGGCGTTATGTAATCTTGTCTGTATATAATATGAAAGTCAATTTTTAATAAGCATCACACTCAGGTCCTGCCTTCAACACTGGTCTGGACTTGCCACTGACCCAGATGTAGGACCCGTATGCTTATCAGTGCCTTCAGGTTAGAGGTAAAAATCTAGGCTGGGTTGATTAAAACCATCCTTGATTGATGAAGACGCTTAGATCCAGTGGCTGCTGTGCTTCTATCATGGCTGCCTGGGTGGAGGAGGAAGAGAGGGGCGTTCAAAACGATTCGAGCATCAGCAGGACAGCAAACAGTCTAATTTGCCACCATATTATATTTCCTCATCATTTCAATTTCAAAGCGATCTGCATTACCATGCGGCAGGGATGAAAGGGATAAGGGGGAAAAAAAAATAGAAAGTATGAAAGGAGGGAGCGCTGAAGTTCATTCCCTGTGCAGAGTCCCGACATCGACATCTCTTTATGCTCTTGCCACTCGTGGGCAAAATTATCCAGTGTCTCCAACCATAAAACAAATCTCACACACTGCCTGCTTTCCCCTCATGTGTTCGCCCGGGGAAACCTTTGATACTGGCAACAAACTACAACATTTTTGTTTTTAATTAATATTTTATGCCTAAATATTTCATCTGATCTTTCAAGCTTTGCAGCTGGTTGCACAGCACAAGGAAAATGCCAACAACTAGTTATGTTCACTGGGAAAACACTTCATGTTGTTTCATCCCTGTTTTTGATCTTGTAAAATAAATTTACCACCTCTTTATTTACAGTAGTGGCACAACCAACAGCAATCAAATCGACACTGGTTTAGTCTAGTGAATCAGTAACCCACAATTATTTACAGTCACAGCCAGGGAACTGGAGATGTAAATTACTTTGGTTTGTCCGAATTCAGGCTTTTTATAAAGTAAAAAAAAAAAGATATTTCTCACCCCTATTAAAGTTGTTTTCTGTGAGAGCTACATTTCCAGGCAGCCAGGATAAAATAAAGAGCAAGTAAAGGTTAAAAGTAAGCTTTTTTCTCATGCCAAAGAAGCAAAAGCATTAGCATAGCAATGCAAAAAACATCTAGGATGAGGTTTATTTTAATGTCTACTGGTGGCTGTCATAGATAAATAAATAAATAAATAAATAAATAAATAAATAAATAAAATGTTCACAGAAGCGCTGAATTACAAGCTGAAGTGTTAGTATCATTATGACTTTATGTGTCCATATTTCGACGTATTAGTTTTCATTATTTTTCATTAGCACAGGATTTTGACTTAAAAACTTCAAATTTGGTTTTAGAATCTTGCCATGTTGTTTTTATATTACTAACACTAAAACTGATAGGATTCCACGTCAATCAATTTGACAGTTTAACTTTCATCTACCAGTCCTGAATTCATTTCAATTAATTTATCAATCATAAGGTTCACTGTACAACACTGTTTTACTTCTACACTGTTTATCTATATATTTACTGTTTTATTATCCTTCATTTATAATGTGAATTGATCTAATCTCTATCTATCTATCTATCTATCTATCTATCTATCTATCTATCTATCT
>JAAIIK010000095.1:898660-912785 GCA_014706435.1 Silurus glanis
TCTATCTATCTATCTATCTATCTATCTATCTATCTATCTATCTATCTATCTATCTATCTATCTATCTATCTATCTATGTCAGCTGAATTGCAATTAAGAGACATCAGGCTTAATTACTGTCTGGGAAAAAAATTGGAGTAAGAATTTATTTGAACTTAAATTTAATGATAATGTCTTGAGATTTTAAATATCAAGTAAAAAAAAGTATATGTAAAATTCTGATATGATCACTCAAAAATAACATTGTCAATGTTGGTGTCTGGCAGTTATTACATAAATATATTAGGATGCACCGAAATGAAAATTCTTGGCCGAAAGCGAAAACCGAAAAAGAGGAAAGCAAGGCCGAAAACCGAAACACCGAAAGAAATTATGCCAATTATTATTACCATTGCATTTATGGCTATGACTGTGTACTAACCTTACTAAAATCAAGGCATTTCAATTGCATACATTAATATTAAAGTTTCAAAGAATAAATCAATTACAAATTATGAAAATATTTATTTATAGCACATTGCAACAATGCACAGGATAAAATACATTAAAATTCAAACTTAAATGTTTAACTTAAATGCACTCGTGTACATTAAATAATAATGTACAGGCCCTCTGGCCTGCTGAAGGTTGTAAAATTAAATAGGTTCTTTCATAAAAACTAAGTGCATTCAGAACAAGTGCAACTGCTTAAAGATACAACAATACAATAATATCACTGGGAAACTTCCTTGCCTTTTCGAAAACGTCCGCCACAGACGGAGTGCGCGTGCTCGGAGGGGTTTTGCTTTTCTGTGCTGCGTTCCTCTCATATTCAGCATAGCGATCGGGATGTTTGGATTTCAGGTGATAAATTAAACCCGATGTGGAGAAAGTCTTTGCAGACGCACCCCCTCTTGAAATTTCAGAGGGTGTGGACGTATTTCAGATATACTGAAATACGTCCACACCGCAGACATGTTGCTTCAGACAAGCACGTGCAGGCCGCGGTCCTGTTTGCGTCATCACAACAAACTGTTTAGAAAATGCACTTTTGGGCCATTTTCGGCCAAAAATTTTCGGTGGCCGAATATTCGGTGTATCCCTAAAATATACATTTAGTGCATTTGCACATTTTGTCCGGTTATAACCACAAACTTACCTTAATTTCCGGACTATAAAGCGCACCCATATATAAGCCGCACCCACTAAATTTGACAAAGATTTTTATTTTGAACATAAATAAGCCGCACCTGTCTATAAGCCTCCTACATGTCTACATTGAAACTAATGAACTTTACACAGGCTTTAACGACAGTGACTGTTACACGGTGTAACGGGTGAAATGTTGTGGCTCCTTTAAGAGCAGAGCAGCATTTTGGGAATAGCCTGCCGCCGCATTTTCCGGTATTACTGCATGTGTGCAAGACCGAGGAATATGTCCTTATTATTTTCTGATGCTCATTTCTAAGTTTCTTTGACTAACCTGTAACGCTGTTGCCAAGAAAAATAAAAAAGCACGAGTTTTGGAAACCTGTCTGTGCTTATATGATTTCTGTTGCAACTGGAGTTAGCGAGCTCTCCCTTCACCCAGACTCAACGCGTTACAACGGCTTGTATCTAAACAGTAGCCTACCAAGAAAGTCATTGTTCACTGTCTTCCTCCTTCCTTTCACAACTATTTCTCTCAGGAGTTTATCTTTTGGCATCGTCGTGCGTTTAAAAAAAATCAGTTTTTCTCCCGATGCCGTGCAGCTCAGAACACAGGTGAGGTGCGTTTTGTCGTTTCCGTTCAGAAATTTCATTGGTCTAATGTTATGGGGCTCAGTTTTTTGGCTTGAAGTTTATGAAACCGGGAAAAACCCAGGAAAAATTCATAAATAAGCCGCTTCGATGTTTAAGCCGCGGGGTTCAAAACGTGGGAAAAAAGTAGCGGCTTATATTCCGAAAAATACGGTAAATGTATTTTATTTGGATTTTATGTGATAGACCAACACAAAGTATCGGATGATTTTGAAGTGGAAGGAAAATTTTACATGCTGTTAAAGATTTTTTACAATTAAAAATTAAGTCTTTGCAGCCTCTAATAGGTTTTCTTCCAGGATTGCCCTGTATTTAGCTCCATCCATCTTCCCATCAACTCTGACCAGCTTCCTTGTCCCTGCTGAAGAAAAGCATCCCCACAGCATCATGCTGCCACCACCATGTTTCACGGTGGGGATGGTGTGTTCAGGCTGATGTGCAGTGTTAGGTTAAAGCCACACATAGTGTTTTGCATGTAGGCCAAAACGTTCAAATTTGGTCTCATCTGACCACAGCACCTTCTTTCACATGTTTGCTGTGTCCCCTAAATGGCTTGTGGCAAACTGCAAACCGGACTTCTTATTCTTTTTTTGTCAACACTGGCTTTCTACTTGCCACTCTTCTGTAATAGCCAGATTGGTGGAGTGAATGACTAATAGTTGTCCTGTGAACAGACTCTCCCAACTAAGCTGTGGATCTCTGCACCTCCTCCAGAGTTACTATTGGCCTTCTAGCTGCTTCTTTGATCAATGCTCTACTTGCCCGGCCTGTAAGTTTAGGTGGACAGTCATGTCTTGGTAGGTTAGCAGTTGTGCCATAGTCTTTCCATTTTCGGATGACCGATTGAACGGTGCTCTGTGATATTTTCAAAGCTTAGGATATGTTTTCATAACCTAACCCTGCTTTAAACTTCTCCACAACTTTAGTCCTGACCTGTCTGGTGTTGTCTTTAGTTTTCATGATGCTTTTTGCTCACTAATGTTCTCTAACAAACCTCTGAAGCCTTTACAGAACAGCTGTAATTATAAACTGAATTAAGTACACACAGGTAGACTTTAATTACTAATTAGTGATTGCACTGGATTTTATTTAGGGGTGTCAGGGTAAAGAAGGCTGAATACATATGCATGCCACACTTTTCTGATTTTTATTTGTAAAAAAACATTTACCACCATGTATCATTTTCCATACACTCCACAATTATGTGATACTTTGTGTTGGTCTATCACATTTAATCCCAATAAAATACATTTAAGTCTGTGGTTATAACGTAACAAAATGTGGAAATATTCAAGGGGTATAAATACTTTTGCAATGCACTGTAAAAATATATACCGTAATTTCCGGACTATAAAGCGCACCCATATATAAGCCGCACCCACTGAATTTTACAAATATTTTTATTTTTAACATAAATAAGCCGCACCTGTCTATAAGCCGCAGGTGTCTACACTAATGTACTTTACACAGGCTTTAACGAAAGACACGTTACACACGGTGTAACGGGGGAAATATGTTGTGCTTCCTTTAGGAGCATAGCGGTATTTTGGGAATAGCATGCCAGAAGCGAGCTATCCCTTCACCCTGATCAACGCGTTACAACGGCTTGTATCTAAACAGTAGCCGACCAAGAAAGTCATTGTTCACTGTCTTCCTCCTTCCTTTCACAACTATTTCTCTCGGGAGTTTATTTTTTGGCATCGTCGTGCGTTTAAAAATCACCCGATGGAAGTTTTTTCTCCTGATGCCGTGCAGCTCAGAACACAGGTGAGGTGCGTTTTTTCGTTTCCGTTCGGAAATTTAATTGGTTTAATGTTATGGGGTTCAGTTTTTTGGCTTGAAGTTTGTGAAACTGGGAAAAACCCAGGAAAAATTCATAAATTAGCCGCTTCATTGTTTAAGCCGCGGGGTTCAAAACGTGGGGAAAAAGTAGCGGTATATATATATTTTTATTTTTCTCAGCTTTTGTAATTGTTCACTTTGCTTTCTGGTCAATATTTCTCTCACTCAATGACGCTTGGCCTTTTTGATGTGTTTTCTCACAGAACGAAGCCATAAAGAGCTGATGATGAAATACAGAGAAAATAGATAATCACACTAAAAACCTTCTATGCTTCTGACCTTCTACACTTGACTAAATGCCAAATACTTCAAATTTAATTGCATCAATCTGCCTATAGTCTGGTTTTGCTTCTACTCCTGCATCTATGTATGAATGCTTCATGTGAATGTTTCTCCATTCACTCATTATCCAAAGTAGTCAGAGAGCTCACATGGTTCTCATACTAGGTACAGAAACCACATTTCGTCAGTTATGGAGTTTACATGGTTCAGCAAAAACAAATTGACTAAGGCCCAGCAAGCAAAAAAAAAAAAAAAAAAAAAAATCAATAAGCACATCTTCAGATCATTCAATTAAATCAGCACTCAAGCCTTGCTAATTGATCTCTCCTCCTGTGGTGTTAATGAGAAGCTCTGTACGCTGCACACACCGGACATCGCTGTTCATTTGCTGACCCTGTTAACATGCAAAGTGACAGAAATTACAAGCGAGCCAGATCCTGCCAAAACCTGCTTCGGGATAACGGATGGATGATCGATGAATAAAACAACACAGTCCAGTCGTGTGCATGAAGTTTGAATTACAAACATGAGCAGCACTTTCAATAAAGTTTTACAGTGTATAAAGGTGGGCTACTAGAGCATCAAATATGATAGCTATTATTAAGAGGAGTGAATTCAAAATGATATAATAATTTGTTATATGTGGGATTTCTGGTCATCTCTCCACACCACCGGTGTGATATGTGCATGGCCTCACTATATTGTTAATCATTTTCTATTGTGGACACTGTGATTCAGAATGACCAGATACTCTGTTCATCACACACAAAACAGGCAAAAGTGGTATCGAAACGGCGCTGACTTTGGCCACCGGGTCCGAATTCATTTTGAAGCCACTGTGGTGTTTGCGCCAAACTGTGCAAACACGCAGCAGTGCTGTGCCTACAGTGACAGAAATAAAGGTACACTCCGAGCCAGACAGAGAGGAAAGCAGAAATAATAAGAATGATAACAATATAAAGATACTGAAGCACACTGGAGAGACACCTTATGTTGGAGCGAGCTACTAAAAGTACTAAGAAATAAAAGATGATGTAACAAAAGCAAATATCTACATGAAAAAATGAATAAAAAAAAAGAGAGAGTAGTAACTACCACAGAAATCAGACAAATATGAAACAACTGTGAAACAATACAGAATAATAGTAATAAAAACAAAAACCTGCATCAAGCATCCATTTGGAGGCACTGTGGTCTCTTTCGGATAAACCCCCACGTATCGCCAGGCACAGGAGGAGTAATAATGGAGTAAATTAGTCTCCAAAAGCTTTAATTAGTATCAAAGTATGCTAAACCAAAGTCTACCCATTTATCTGTTCAACTCGGCCGTTTCTTTCTGATGACTTGAAAAGTGCAGACCAATAAAAGACAAAAGGAAAATGGATATGGATTTTCTCGCAGAAGTGGCCGACAAGGATGATTAAGTAGTTCATCACGCAAAAATATAGAATTCTTCCCACAGAGGAATCGACCTGTCCTATAGATACATTAAAAAGCTGGCAGGAAATCGTTGAGCATACGGTCACTTATAGATTTTGTGGAGGACGTCGACCGATTGATCATCGCTCCTCGCCGCATTTTGCGGCTGCTCTGCCTCTCCGACTGCAACAGAACACCCGGAGGCTGTAAAAGTACTATCCGAAATGACCCGGTGTGAATTACGCATTACGGATTACTCTCCTCAGCTCATTCACCTAACAAACACCGCAGAGCTCCGTGGCAAAGCAACCGCGCCGCCTAAGCCATTGATATTCAGCCGACGACGTTCTCCTTCTATGCGACTATGAAGTTCGACATGAGGGTATTTTCACCAAACCTACTGAAAGCATACAAGGATGGATCATATACACTATTTCATGGCCAGCTGAGCTGTTGCATCATCAGGCCAGGCACAAGAAAAGCTTAAAAAGATATAGAGTCTATTAAAGATGCAGCATTTGCATATTGCTGTTGCACTGAAGTCTTCATTGCTTTATAATCATTTACTGAGAGCTGTATATTTTTCATTCAAAGTCAGAAATGGGTGTAAGTGATCAAAAATAAGGGATGCGATGTTCTAATATTGTCCATCAGATTTCTAATCAAAACCATGCTTATGTTCTACTATATGTGATGCATAATCTTCAGATCTTCATATGAGCCCCGGATACAAATTGAATCAAATATAGCAGCTATAGCTAAGTCATGCCCTCACCATCCTCACTTTATTATCTCTAAGGCAAAAAAAACCAAAAATAAATAGCTTGAGGATTTTAGACACTATTTCCCGAAAGTCACTGCACAAACTATGTCACATGCTTTTATGTCACATGTCTGTTTCATGTTTCACAGATAATTAACGCTTGTATTTATTTTGTTCATGGGTTTTCAATAAATGATCTGCAAATGGCTTCTATTTCTGACACTGCATCATGTGTTGACTATTGCAAAGCACCCACACTAGAAACTCCTTCAAAAAAAAAAAAAACTCCTCACAGAAAACATCATATCAACCATAGGTTTTTGCTCTACTTGTGGGGGAGGAGTGGAGTTGTGACTATAGAAGCAATAATGCAGTAGAATGAGGAAATTCAAATGAACTTACGAAGTTGCCACATTTTCATTAGGGCTTTGAACCTTTCTTTTGTAAAGCTGCTTTGTGATTATGTCTACGGTTAACAGCGCTTTTACAAATAGAACTGAAATTGAATACCGACTCCAAACGTACCAGACATAAGCATAGAGCTGCATAGATAAAATGTTACGGCATCGACAGGGAAGATACCCAGTCTATGGTTTCCATACACTTTGCAACTGTAGCAATGTGGAGCATGTTAGCTGGATGGTCCACGAATTGGCTACAATAGATTACAGTTTATAAGAAGTCTGTGGATTCCTACGAATTTCACCAAACACTTAAAAAGAATCTTATCACTGCTGTTACACATGCACTGGGATATTTGACCTTCTCTGTAAAGGGTCCGAGTGGCTGCAGAATTTTATTTGCACCAGGCTTATTGCAAAATGTAATAGCTTGGTGAATTCATAATATGAATATCTAAAAAAAAAAAAAAAAGATTCTCCAACATCCACTTCAATATAATCCTTTATATGACTTCTACACTAATAAAGCTCAGTGCTGTATCCTTAAATAACTTCCAGACTTTGTGGTTGCTTATATGAGTAATCTATGCACCATGATAAAGTAGTAAAAAAAAAAAAAATGAATGATATATTAATTATAAAAATCCCAAAAGAATAGTTGCTGTGATATGCACTGCATATTTACAAATAAAAAAATTGCAAATAATTTATACATTTACCCATTTTTTTTATGCCGAGTCCATCGAAGTTTAGCAGTAACTGCCAATTCTCTCCTTGCCCTGAGTCTCGTGCACTGCATATTAAACGCATGGCAGGATTGACTTTGTAAGTGTCACCATGGTGCTGTAATGTCCACAGCGATTGCAGTGCGTTGAGATGATCTGCAGGGCAATAGACTGCGAGAAATTTTCTGCTTGACCAAACAAAACACCGAAAACAGTGGTCGGAATGTGACGCACAAATCTCGCCGACACACTAATGCACTAAGCGGTGGTGAGAGAGGGTCAGAAATAGGGTTGTTATGGTTTCACAGTTTCACGGTGCATGATCACATGATTACTCCATTGTTTACTTTTTTCTAAAGGCATTTCTGTCTTTTCTCTGTTATTTTTTTATTTTTTTATTAACACACCAAGTTCCTGGTTTTCATCCCTTTGTGTCCAGTTTGCAATCTCCCAAAACAAGTCATCTGGACTCACTATAAATGACACTACAGCAACCCAATTTCTCCACCTTTGGTTGTGTAGTGAGTTCCTCATACACAAAACTTATACACAAAAAATAAATAAATAATAAAAATGTAAAAAAGGACAATGCTGACCAGAACTACTGAGTAATTTAGAGTAAGTTTATTATACTTTATGGCCAAATGTTTGACATTGGTTTAATTATACCACTGCCGGTTGAACATCTCATTTCCAGATTTCATCCCCATCCAACCCCCTCCAGTCTTGTAGAGAAGGATTTCTATTAGATGCTGGAGAGTGAATGTGGGGATTTGTGTTCGTTTAGCCACAAGAGCATTAGTGAGGTCAGGCACTGATGTCAGTTAAACCGGTCTGATTTCTAATCAGGCTTCAAGTTCATCCCATTCGCGTTCAGGGTAGAGGTCAGGGTTCTGTGCAAGAGTCCTATTCTTCCACTACAACCATAACACACCATTAAGCTCACTTAGTACACAATGACATTGTCATGAGGGAACAGGTTTAGGCTTCGTTGTTCCAGTGAAGAACACAAAAGCATACCAAGATGTTCTATACTGTTAAGTGCTTTCAACTTTGTAACTGAATTTGTTTATGGAAAGTTAATTCTCAAATTACATACAGACGTTTCCCACCTTACAAACGAGTTACATTTCAAATAACTCGTTTGTAGCATGAATTTGTTCGTAAGTTGTTATTGTGTTCTGATCCCCGGTCAGGGAACCAACCCCAGCCACTCTTAGTGCCGGTCCCAAGCCCGGATAAATGGGGAGGGTTGCGTTAGGAAGGGCATCCAGCGTAAAAACATGTGCCAAATCAAACATGCGGATGATCCGCTGTGGCGACCCCTGATGGGAGAAGCTGAAAGAAAGTTTTTATTGACAACGCATATCTCCTATTGATGTAAGAATACATAAAATACATATAAATACTATCAAATAAACAATAAAATATACTAAAACATATCGAAATAATCGAAATACTGTACACAATATTTTTTATTTTGCTCTAGTCCACTGCGCATCATGTAGACTAGTTACAGTCGACGACTGGCTAGCGGCGGCTCTCCTTTTGAATTTTCTTGGCAAATTTCACTTCGAGGACAGGTTTGTTCGTATCTACAAAAGTTCGTAAAGTGAATGTTCGTAAAGTGGGGAGCGTCTGTGTACTTCCTTCCCATTACAAGTTCATTCCCATTTTCATCTGGTGGTTTATAAATGACAAAACGATACACAATAAATGTTATATATAAAACAAAAGAAAGAAGAAACAAAAACATGTAACACCTCAAATCAGAAATAGCATTCGCTTAATAGTATACATGCCTCCTGCTGATATAGGTAGATGACTAAGCGCTTTTTGCATATCACTATTTGTCTGTCGACACTGAAGGCCAGCACACGTTTATTCATGACCCTCACTGGTAGAGTTGAATTATGAATGTCCCTGTGGGCTAGAATTAGCATGCTAACCTGAGTAAATAAATGTGCATCACAGCATGTGTCGTGGTGACTCAGAGCGCTTCCGCTTATATACGCGTGATTGGTGGATACTAGCGACGCTTGATGAAGTTTGACTTATCTCAACCTATTCGGAGTGGCAGGGATGGGAAGTGAGACAAAGCGGAAGCGGGAAAGATGAGCTGTCCGCTGCCAGCCTGACAGACATATTCCATCCTCGACAGATATTAAACACTCATTACTCTATACGCCACCAGGCAGAGGAGCAGGTGAGGGCAGAGTTGCCATGGCAGCATACTGCATCGGCCCACTCACTCCAACTCTTTTGCGTTTTTTTTTTTTTTTCCCTTTCCCTGTAATCAGGGCAGATAAAGTGTGCACGCACGAACACGCAGTCAGGCTGTGCAACCATCCAACACTGCTAGATAAACTCAAGGCATCTTTATGCAAATGCACTTGATTGTGTCAAAACAGATGGAAAGTGGAAACAGAGTTAAGCGGTGGAAAGAAGAAGAGGAAAAGTGAGGGGCAAATTGAGAGCAAGTGAGAGAGAGAGAGATAGAGACCGAGATAGAGAGAGAGAGAGAGAGAGAGAGAGAGGTAGGAGGGGGAGACAGAGTTTGGAGTGAATGTAAGACAGAAAAAGAGAGATAGGGAATAATCTCCTCTGTTAGGTTTTAATATTTCAACTATATTAATATTAATGTGAATTTTTAATGCTGCTTTTACATACAAGAGGGTTAGTTTAAATAGAACCCTGATGGCCCAGACTATGACCCAAATTAACTGATAGCTTCAGAGAGAGGTGGTCTAGGTCTAGTCCCAGGCAAATTTTTCCTGCAGTGGAATAAAGGACATGAACCAAACAAGCAATGCATTTTGGGTAGTCTACCTACGTAGCGTATTTTTGTTCAAATGTGCCATGAAGCACTAAATAAGTCTTCTAGTTTGAATAGAAAATATATATATATAATTTGGGCCGTTTAAACATATTTTTAAATGCTTAAACTGTTTAAGTCCGTTATTTACTTGGTTTACCAGTTCATTATTATGCTATATGAAACAGTTCATTGTACAAACAGGAGATTCTGTTTCTAATAATTCGCTCTTTCACTCTGACTAAATCTCTGCCTGAGCTCCATTTGGTACGTTGAACACTGTGTAGCTTCATGGCGTGAGCGTAAACAGTGAACAGGAAGCCATCTGGGAACTAATTCTTAAAAGAATATGCAAGTAAGCCCGTTGAATTTTCAGTAATGGGCCGATTAAAGCTATGTACAGGCGAATATCAGAGTGACAAAAACACTACTCTGTGCGAATAAAAGAAACAGATTACAGAACAATATTGCTTCTATGGCATCACTGTTACACGTGCTCATTTTTGTTCTGACACTTATAAAGTATAATTATAGACTTATTAATATTTCACACCCCTACTACTGGCCGTATGTGTGTGAGTTTTAGATGAAGGGTGTGTGGAGGGACTGAAAGGCCTGAGGCTGTCAGTGTGTCTCTCTACATGCCAAGATACAGCTCCCCCTTGGCCTAGCGGAGCAGTCAAGCAGGACACCATGACCAAAAGCAAGCTTTGAACAGACACAAAGCAACAATATTTCTTAAATGTAACCTCCTTCACATACACTACATGGCCACACATTTGTGGAAAGCTGACCAGAACACCCGTATACTGTTCTTTCCCGAACTGTTGGCATAAAGTAGAGTGGAAGTACACGAATATAACGTATTTGTATGTATTACAATTTCCCTGTGCTAAACCTACATGCCCCAAACCCATTCATGCCCGTGTGCATAAAGGTCCATAAAATCATCTTTCCAAGGTTTGAGTAGAAGAACCCAAGTGGCCTGCTCAGAGACCTGACCTGAACCTCATTGAACACCTTTGGGATTAAATTGGAATGTCACCCCAGGCCTCCTTATCCAACATCAATGACCTCAGTAAAGCTCTTGTAAATAAATAAGAAAATCCCTACAGCCATGTTTTAAAATCTAATAAAGTCTTCCCCGAAGATCAGAGCTTATTATAATGGGGAAACTGAATCTTGAACAGAACATTGAACAAGCACATGGGAAAGGGCGGCAAATTGTGGCTACTCTACACATTGGATATCGCTAGATATCCATATATGCAATGATCAGGTGGATGATCAGGTACATTAAATATAATTATTGTTCACTTTTATCAGGCGCATGTACCAAAAAAGTTGTAGAAGGCGGGTATATAGTTGCTGCTGCAAGTCCTTTAGTTTGATTACCCCAGTGCATGGAATTGGACCATGAAAGAACCATGAGTGACCAGGTATTATTTGTGTGGTGGATCGGTAGTGGCATGCAGTACAAGCACTAATGTATTCATACAAGCCACTTTGACACACCTACCTTGTTGCTTCTTCTTGTAAGTGCATAGTTTGGGACTCTAGCTGTACTTTTTACATGTTACTTGTCTTCTGCACATTCAGAAGTGTCAGTTTTTACAGGACTACTAGTGGCTGGGTATTTTTAGGTGTCGGATGATTCTTAAGCCAGCAACACTGCAATGTCTTACACACTCATACGAGTGTTACACCTACTGCCTTCCCACTATCTTGTCAGTATCGCTGCTGAATATGTTTCAGCAACGGTCCTATAAATGGTCCAGTGACCACCAACTTTTCCATTTTGGACAGAACAGATGTGGGCTCACAAGCTGTGCAACAGTACGGATGAGCAAATACGAGTAAATCGACAAAATTATCTACATGCACCCATAGAACACACAACCATGCAATAAAAAGGCAGCTTGTTTTTTGAATGCCTTCTCAAAGAAATGTAATGCCTTTCTGCTTTTAGTACCAGAGAGCCTAACAAAAACCTCATAATGTAAGGATTCTTGCTCTGGGTTCACATAGCAGGTATATTTCCAGTCAAGAAAATGGGAACTCCTGCTCTGTGAACTCGCCTCGAGTTAAACTGCTGAAAAATCTTAAACAACGTAATTTATGCAGTGTCCCATCGGACTTGAAAGGCGATGTCAAACGCACTCGCTGTATGCATTCCCCTAGGCTTCTTATGAGCACCCTCTCACTGGCCCAGAGTGCTGAGTCAAGGTCTACTACTGCAAGCTCACAAGAAGAATACCCATTTATTTCTGCTACACCAGACACATGCCTTGTTCATGAAACAATGATTTGCTAAACACTGCCATATCCACACAGAAATGGGAGAATTGAAAGGAAAATTATCAATCTGTCACCATCTGTTCCCTTCTTCCTCAATAAATGTTGGTGTCACCCTCAAAGAATATCAGAGTAGCTCTGCAAAACATGAAGTCTGCCACCGAATCTCTCTGGAAATGGCAATTACATGACTCCTCTAATTAAGCGCGGATAAACGCAGAAAAAAAAGAGAAATTGAAAAAAAGAACGAGGGTGCACATTTCCCATTTCTGCATCCAAATCTGAAGATTTTCCATCACCTCTTCTGCCGCAGCTCCTGATTAATGCAATCCCCTCATGAGCCGGACGGAAGACAAGAGATATCATCTTAAAATGAGCCTGAAACTCCTATTAAATGTTAATCTCTTCCAGCCTGGGCACCTCACAGCTTCGCCACTTTGAGGAAGACAAGACTTGCACAAAGAAAAAAATTGCAGCACACACCGAGAGCAATTCACAGTTTAATAATAAGTATATTACGATCTCATCTACACCATTAAACATTATAAATGAGTGCCTAGTGCTGTTCACCTTGTGTCTCATGCACCAGTATTAAAGTGTCTGATTAAACAAACGATGAAAATTTTAATATGGTTAAGGCAATTCCAAAACAGTCACCCATGTACAGCAGTTACTTTAACTTAAGTGAAGGAACTTTAACTGCAGTAAAGGCTCACGTTTGGACTGGCTGGTCCCTAAGCAAGGTCTACATTGGATGGACAAGCCGGCTTAGGCATTGAAGAAATCCTGTGATCGTATACGTTGTGCAAGTTGAGGACAGGATTTGCCCCAGCACTGCTGTATCTCAGAGAGAGTTGGGGAAAAATATAAGGAACTAGTGATAAAGTGATGAAAGGGGAGTTGGAGAGATTTGTCCACGAGGGCTCCTGTGCTCTCCCCTATTAGGTGTTCCATTGTCGCTCTGGGAAGCCGCAAGCACACTTCAAACTTCATAATGAGGGCCCAAAGCCTGACCCCGACACTGTTACCATAGCAACAGAGATCAGGCTAAGGCATCATGCCGCTGAAGCAGGACGTGCAGCGCATGGGAATGTGGGTTCCGTGACCACTAACCCCCACCCTTCCCAAATCCTTTTGAGGTCCAGAAAAGAAACGAAAAAAAAAAGAAATGACTTTCATCATAATCCAAGATGAAAAGGTACCTTCTGACATTGGAGAAACCAGTGAGACCATTTACAGCATCCATATTAAACCTTCCACCTCAATGGCTTGGCAAGAAAGCAAGGGCAGGAGAATGGCCAAGAGTGACCACAACTCTCTTTGCTTCCAGCATTCTCCTGACAGACTGAGAGCTCTTAGACACTATCTAGACAAAACACTCAAGCTAGACACCAAATTAACTTAACAGATACCAGAATAATGGCAAGTACACAAAGAACTGTGAAGTAGTACAGGCTGACATACACAGACATACTATTTATTCTCTGGACCCTTGAGGTAGTTTCATGCTAAAGTAGACTACGCTGCAAAAAAAAAAAAAAAAAGTCAACTTAGCAAGTGAAAATATCTGGATGTAGTCAAATGAATCTAGTCTTTCCTATTATAGGATTATTCTAACCCAGGTCTAACCTTAATAAACCTGTTTCTGGACATTATTACTAATTTCGAGCTTACTGAGTTTGACTGGCGAATAGAGGTGCTCCTTTCTTGAAATAAATAACTTTAATGAACAAAATGATCTGCCAACAGGCCATGACTATTCAACTGTGGAATGATATATATATATATATATATATATATATAT